>MU217429.1:0-11974 GCA_018584345.1 Thuja plicata | reverse complement strand
TTCTTTACCAGTGTCTTGATTGTCCTCACAGACATATGTCTACCATTTTTTTAATAACTTTTGATATACTTAATCAAATTACAAATAAATTACATATTATTGTTCTACACTTGATTCTATACACTTTAAAAAAAGTTTTCATTTTTTATTATTTTGATGCAAGTTATGCCCAGCGCATGAACAGGTACCAAATTTTCAGGATGCAATCACTTCAAAAAATCACAGAAAAAAAATACTCATCAGAAAATTACAAAAAATACAAAAATTATACATCTCACTCTTACCTATCATCCTACCAATGGGATTTAAAAAATACTGAATATAACTATATCTTTTGTACCACACACGGAAACAACTATGTTTATTTTTTCCAAAAAAATCAGGAACATGTTTTCGTGCGCACAAGGTTTGACCCTCTTAATCTTATCAGTTTTTAAAAAAAATTAGTGTTTTAGAAACTAGATTAAGAGTACTACAATTTTTATTTTTTATACATCTTCTTATTTTGAGTGCATGACCCTCAAATGCCTATTCGAAGATCAGGTTTACCTAATTTCAGAAAAAATGTGTCCATTTATACCCCCTTTTTGGTCCACAACTTGGTGCACACACCCAAAAAAAAAGTTGCAATAACTACTTAATGTCAGTTTCATCTATCCCATTTCTGACAGTCACTGGGTCTCACCTTTGGTCATTGTTCCCAAAAAAGGAGGAAAATGGTTAGTATGTGTTGAATATAGGGAGCTCAACAATGCAACCAAGAAGGACCATATTCCACTCCCATTTATTGACCAGGTCCTAGACTCCTTAGCAGGGAAACACTATTTTTCTTTCTTGGATGGATATAGTGGATACAACTAGATCAGGATCCTTCCTAAAGATCAGGAGAAGACCAAATTCACTTTCCCGTGGGGAACATTTTCTTACTCCATGCTACCTTTTGGCCTTTGTAATGCTCCTACTACATTCGAGCGAGTAGTTATCAATAGTTTCGTTGATATGTCACATGATTGTATGGAAATATATATGGATGAATTCACCACTTATGGGGAGACCTATGAGGAGGCATTGGCCAACTTGGGAAAAGTTCTTACTAGGTGTGAGGATCCTAATATGTCCCTCAATAGTGAGAAATGCTTCATGATGATGCAGGAAGGTGTTGTGTTAGGTCGTTATATCACTCCTAAAAGAATTCAGGTGGACCCTGCTAAAATTGAAGTCATAATGAATCTGCCTATGCGATCAAAACAAAAGGATGTTCGAAGATTTCTAGTGCATGCTGGTTACTACCGGCGGTTTATCAAGGACTTCAGAAAAATGTCAGGTCCCATGTATTCCCTTCTCACTAAGGATTCTAACTTTTTATGGACAACAACTTGTGAAGAATCCTTCTTGTAGCTAAAATTTGTTCTTACTCAGGCACCCATTCTCTGAGGGCCTAATTGGGCATTATCATTCCACATCCATACTGATGCATCCAATCATGCTATAGGAGCTGTCCTGGGACAAAAAGAAGGAACTGTAGAGCATGCCATCTACTTCATAAGAAAAAAATTGGAGGACACAGAGCTGAACTACACAGTCACAAAGAAGGAACTTCTGGCTGTCATATATGCACTGAACAAATTTTGCCACTAGATCACTGGTTACCATATATTTGTGCATATTGATCATGTAGCCATCAAATATCTGGAAAATAATCCTACTATCACAGGGAGGCTTTCCAGATGGATCTTGTTGCTACAAGAGTTTGACATCACAATAGTGGATAAACCAGGCAAAACAAATGTAGTTGTTGACTTCCTTTCGAGGTTGTAGAATACTGATGACCCACATGTCATCAATGAAAAATTTACAGATGATCACCTATTTTACATTTCATCCATACCCCCTGGTATGCCAACATCACCAACTACCTGGTCTCTCAACAGGTACCTCCACACTTCTCACCCAAGGAAAAGAGGCTGCTAATTGAGAAAACTTTCAACTTTTCTTGGCTGGCTGATTGTCCCTTTTATACTGGACTTGATTAGATTCTGAGAAGGTATGTATGAGAAGATGAGACTTATGATATCTTACATGTCTACCATGATGAACCCAGTGGCAACCATTTTGCAGAAAAATGGACAGCCATGAAGGTCCTCACTACTAACTATTACTAGCCAACTTTACATAAGGATGCAGCCAATTACACCCGCAAGTGTAATAAATGTCAACGAAAGGGCTTCCCAACCAAGTTAAATGAAATGAATATGTTCCCTCACGTAGTAGTTACTCCATTTGATAAATGGGGATTAGATTTTGTGGGACCCATTAACCCCCATCAAATGACAACTCCTACATTTTGGTCTGCACTGACTACATAACTAAATGGGTGGAAGTACGAGCTATGAAATATGCCAGAGACAATAGGGTTGTTGAGTTTTTATATGAAGAAATATTTACCAAGTATGGTGTCCCACGAGAACTAGTCATGGATCAGGGAGCTCAGTTCACTTCTACTCTGATCACTCTACTGATGATTGAGTACAACATTCACCATATAAAGTCTAGTCCATATCATCCCCAAGCGAATGGTCAAGTAGAGATCACCAATAGAGAGATGAAGCTATACTGAATAAGATAGTTCAACTGAATAAGATGGACTAGAGAGAATATTATAGGAAGCTATGTGGGCATACCACACAACATGGAAAACAACATGTTTTACACCCTTTGAGTTGGTGTATGGCAAGACTGTTGTAATGCACATTGAGTTTGAACATAAAACCCTACGAACAACATTACAACTCAACTTGGATCTTCCTGCAACTCAAAGAGAAAGGCTCCTGAAACTCAATCATCTGGATGAGATGAGGAAAGAAACCCTACAAAATATAGAGTTATTTCAAATGCAAAAAAAGAAGTGGCACGAATCACATATGAAGAATGAAAGGTTGTTTGCTGGTGACTGGGTACTTTTATATGATTCATGGTTTCAAGATAATCAAGGTAAGCTTACTACTCGTTGGCTTGGTCCCTATGAGGTCAAAAAAAATTTCTCTAATGGTGCAGTCCAATTATCTATAATAGACCCTGCACATTTCAAGTTATTGGTTAATGGTCACAGACTTTGTCTATACCATAAGCCAACCACTAAGGCCGAGTTCCTACGATAATTTGAGATTTCTCCTACAGTCGATGAACCTCCTCTAGCTGAAGATTTTCCTGCAGCCAATTGGAGTGGTTTTTCACTATGGTCATCTCTTTGACTCTATACAAATACAGTCATAATAAAGTTTTCATTTCCCACGAAAATATCTTTTTTTGCAAGAACGCCACCATCACATCATATCGCATCACCTTTTTATGCCATCTTCATTGACTCGTCCCATCATCATTATGCCACTCATTACTTTTTGCTTGGCCCACGTCATCTAATCTTTCAGGATTTGGACATTTAAAGGTTTTTATACTCTAAGGTACACATTCATTTAATGTTTGAAAATATTTTTACTTCATTTGACATTATTATCTATTGCATCGCAATTAATTTAATAATTCATCCAAGTACTACTGTAATTCCCAACCATGCATGTGTAGACACCTATCACCTTTCTCATAGGGGGCAGTCCGTTAAGTTGTGTGTTGCAATAATTACCCTCACTTAAGCTGTACTGCACAATCATTTCAATTAGTTGATGTGACAAACCAACACATATGAAATTCCCTAATAAGCCTTATTTTTAAAAACTCAAGTTTCCAGCTCCAGTTTTCAAACTTTTTCAAAAATATCCTCTGCCATTTGTCCATATTACCCAGTAAATGAACCAGAGAGCTCACCAGGTTGATCATCTACCCTTGATTTAGTAGAATTGTTGGAAGTTAGTTGGAAGTTGCAGGGATTCAAATATTTTAAGGTTACAAAATTTCTCAGCAAAAGAATGGATGGGCAACCCATACGAAATGAAAGATGGAATCATTCATCCCTGTTACAGGACCAGCCCAATGTCCACGTATTTAACCAGATAGGTTGGCTTACATATTTTGTCAGGTTATCTGGATATGATGAAGCCGTAACACTGGAATTTCTGTGGACCTATAGCAATGAGGTTTCCTATGTGAAAGGGTTAAGAGTGGAGGCTTCTGAGG
The DNA here is from genome assembly GCA_018584345.1 of Thuja plicata. Lineage (NCBI taxonomy): Eukaryota > Viridiplantae > Streptophyta > Pinopsida > Cupressales > Cupressaceae > Thuja > Thuja plicata. The sequence continues at coordinate 7,843 of MU217429.1, read as the reverse complement.
CACGAATTGCAAAATTTTATGGACTTCCAACCACAGGAGAATTCTCCCCACATGAGCATGATGCACAAGCTTCCATAGCTGAATTTTCTTTACCCACAGACTCTGAACTAGAATATAGTAAGCAGGATACCAAAAGAACATCTCTTCCAGATGATGATCCTTAGTTAGAAATACATATTATAAGGTACATTACCTATGAGGGATGGTTTTCTTACTTGCATGCCATACATTTTAACCTTTTGAGTAAATGTAACCAATTTTCTTTACTCTCTATTGAATTTGAGTTCTAAGGAAGTTATGAAGGGGAAGCAAAATGTGGCCACCCACCATGGGTTGATAAGAATATTGGTGGAAATATATTTGTGATATATCTCTCCTATGACATGGGATGATTTTATCACAACACCCCATCTAAAATTACACGATGAAGGGCCATGACCTGTAATTCAAGAAGAGCAGGGAAATGTCCCTGATGAGGCCATTTTTGAAAATGTTGAATCTACTATTCCAAAGGAGTCTCACAAAAAACCTTCTCCTTTGGGAGTTGATACAGAGAATATGGTATCTAGTAATCCAAACCCTAGCCTAGGGGGCGGTGAAATTGAGGTTCCCATAGATTTTTAAACTCCAAGGGTAAAATAGAGTGCCCAGAAGAAATAAAAGGGCAAAGAAAAAATGGCCAAAGATGTGATGGAAGAAACCCCTATTTCACCTATAAATCTTGTTTCTTCTACATCAATTCCTATCAAAAAGAAAAGAAACTCACAAAAGCGCCCTGCAACACTTGTTGACACTCCTCCACGACAAAGTGTTCATTTGAACACGCAACAGATAGAAAAGAAGGAATCACTTATGATGACTGGTTCATCTCCTAATTACCCTATTGAAGAACCCTTGAAGGAGAAACCACAAGTAGATAGCCCATTTGCGGAGTGTCATGACATAATGGAATAGGATCCTACAATCAAGAAACCAGACACAAAAATAGAGTACACAGAAACATAGCAAAAAGAAGTAGACAATATTCCTTCTTCTCTGAAAGAAGTTGTTTAAGGGAATGATGCCCTAGTACCAACCTATGATGAGTTAGAAGTTGATGAAAAGGAAGCACTCAAGAAAGAAATAGAGAAGCTCCCACCAAGAAAGAAAGAACAAGTAACAATTCAATCCCTCTCCATTGACTATTTTACAAAAATGCAATATGAAAAGTCAATGTGGGAATTGGAAAGAGATAAATTGAAAAAAGGAAATAGGAACAAAACAACAGGAAATACAAATTTTGCAAGGAAAATTAGATTCGGTCACAAAATTATTTCTTCAATTGATAGAATACAGACCACCTCCTAGGGTCTATGCACTGTGTCTAAAATAATAGTTTTTAATGTTAAAACTAATGAGGGTTCTTAGAAATTTACACATGGGCATAAGCTCACCATAGGAATTTGTGGCTACATTTGAAGGGTCACCAGATTATATTAGGAATTTATTATGTGATCTTTATTTGCACAACTATGTTATTCTCTTCAATACCAACTAGAACCCTCTGCTGTTTGTTGGTGACATTCACATGTCTTCTCTTCTTTCTTGGTCAAGAAATGAAATAAAGTACGGGGAACAATTGAGTAAATATAGGGGAGTTGAGAAGTCTATTACACTTCCCTTACATCCCAAAAGTGTCTATCCCCGAAGGTTATATTATGACTAGTTGGAAATAGTCTATAGACTGCAGGACTCGACACACAGAAAAAGGATCCTAGGCAATTGAGAGGAGGGTTTTGCAGAATTTGAGAGAATCTTGTTGGAAGAAGGAAACAGGGAAAAAAAAGGACTGCGACAAAGATGGGATAGGTTAACACTAGCATTAAAGAATGCTGAGCCTCATAGTATCATCAATCTTCGAGCTACAATGCAACAATTTCAATGGTATATAAGCCTAGGATGACAACCGTGACTTGAGAGATGGATAACTCTTACCTTTCAGCCTCCTCTTCTCCTATGGTTGTTATACAGTTGTGTGGACAACAAAGTGGATGAACAGTTGGAGTTGAGTCGACATATCAAAGTGGACCAGACAAATAGATTCTACTAGTGTGTGGGCACCTCAATGAGTGGAGAGACTCAGGAAGGGGATCTTTGGGTGCTTGCAAAGATCCAGAATGTCTAAGTGCTTGAGGACTGGCACTAGTATTCATAGGGGGAAAAATGATGGGGCATATTAATGTCATATTTTAGGCACCCGGTAACTGGCTAGCCAAAATAACCAAGCCAATTATCACCCAGACTAGGAATAACAATTGAGGCTAGGAGAATTAGTTGGCCATATGATTGACTCCACATTTAACCATTGTTAGGGTTATATTTTATTTTGGAACACTTAGACCTACTAATTCAAGTGAAGTCAATGTCTGGTACTTGTCCATATTTGTACAATAGTCAGGAACATATATGTATATAATATTAAATAGTGACAAGAAATGAAGGGGATCAAGACATCACATGTGTCTCATGAGTGAGTAACTACGACTTTAGCCCTCTTCATACAAACACATCAAATAGGATCTATCAAAGCTAGTAACACAAGCATAATAGTAACCAAACATCAATAGATATATGCATTAGTACATTAGTGATTCGTGAACATGCAAGTGACCATATGAATAATCAACATACCATAATTAATCTAGCCAACATATCATCCTAATCAATTATCAAGTAACCATATTACCTCAACAAGGGTCATTAATATTACTAGGTTCCATGTAATCACATCTAATGTAACATAGATTTTTCCTACCATAAGAATAGCAATACATGAACACTAATACAACAATATATTAATTATGCTTACCTCATCATGCATCTAAGCCAGGGTCTAGGAATACATTACCTTCTTACAGAGGCAGAGTTGGAGTGGTACTGCAAGCAAGGTATATTTTAAAAAATATGAAATTTAAAAAAAAAAAGAGTAATAAATTATATTTCTTCCATTTCTATTACTAGGTAAAAGTATTACGATTCTACCACAACAAATATTGCTGCATAGCCCTCCTTTCTATCTCCTTTGTGTACTATATTTTTTTGGTGCCCTATTCTTCAATTTTTTTTTATTTTCTTTACCTTTGTATATTCATATTCTTTCTCAATGCATTTACTTTTAATTTTTGCATTTCTTTTCTTTTCCTAAGGTGGAAATTTTTTATTATACGACTTTCCCCTTAAAATTTAAGATAGGTAATGAAAAAAGAAGGTGAGGAATAATGAAAAATGGTAATTGGTATTGTGAAAGATGTGATAAGAGTTTTCTTGAATGTAAAATGTTTTAAACTATCATACCTATATTTTCAAACAAGAAAGCAATACATAGAAGTAAATGAATCTTTGAAAACATTTTTAATAAGAAAGAAATATATAGAAGAGATTAATGACAATAGTTAACTTGTTGGAAGATGATGCATCCATTTTCTTTCATGACTTGGAAAATTGGTTTAAATATAGGGATGAATTTGTTTTATTATATGACTTCGTAGATTGGTTGTAAAACATGGATGAATTTAGAAAGACAAAGAGTTTTAAGGTTTAAACATCTGATCAATTCTTATTTGGTTAAGCAATTTTGTTTCGAAGATCTATGTCCTACATTCTGGATTGATGATTTCTATCCTACTTTTGGCTAGGTACATTTATTTTTTCCATGCATGTATACCCATGTGCTTAGATGTATACTAGTGTATTTTCACATGTGCATATGTACTATTGTGGCTTTGATGGATAATCATATCGTATATTTTTATTTCAAGGAGGGGTAACCTTGATCATCATACATAGAGGACAAGATTGCATGTGAAACTTTGAAGGTAAATCTTACATTATCACTCCTTTGCTTTGAACAATCAACAGTCCTAAATTATATAGAATGAAAATATATATGTTTGGTGCTTTCATATTTTCTTTCACATTTTGCATACATTGTTTGCCATAATTTTTCCAACTACAATATCTGATGAAAAATTCCTTTTCTTAAAAGCTTTAGAGACTTTTACAACAAACTATTTTAAATATTATATGCAAACAGTGTATTTGGTGAGACCTCTTTTGTAGACGAATTTTAACAAACATTTTGATATCATGTAAATTATTGGTTGTGGAACCCTGAATTTGAGCTAATCATATAATATTAAAAGTAGGATATTATATTTTCTCAAGCACACTTCTTAATAATGTCTATTGATAAATTACTATTTGTGTGTAATAAATTATAATTAGTATTTTGTGTTCACAACATTACAATTATCCCATAATATTAGTGATGAATCTTTTCCTATACTACCTATAAATGGACATGTATTATGGATAGGGGACTATCTCCTTGAAAACTATGTTTCTAGAAGGAAGCTCATAATCCCTATTATGTATGGTGTACACAAATCAATTCCTTTTATGAATGGATAATAGAACCACAAATAAGGTCTTGAATAAATTATAATAATAATAAGTAAAGACATGGGTGCATTTGAAACAAAAGGGGTTCTATACGCTAGTACTATTTCATTACCATGAAATTAATACTTAAGAATAAAGAAAGAATATCTACGCTCCCTTCCTTGGCTATGTTGGTTAGGGTTGTTGACAATCCATTTAGAGTTGTCGTGAACTCATACTAGATCTTGAATATAAATACTTATGGAAATCATTGAGATGTGAAACTTTTGTTATAGGATAGGGCCTTATGGGAAACTCTCAAGGTAATCATATTAATTGGACATAAAATATGTAACGTGTCAAACTGTATAACATTTGATTTAAGTCACCTTATTCAATAAGGGATAATCATATACTATTTCATTGCAGATTTATAGGAGACATAGTTATAATATCACTATTACGTATCAAATGTGGGGGTTATTATATATTAGAATTTAAAATGTGACGATGCATCTTAGCATAATTTTGTAGTAGAAAATTTGGATATAGTGGTCTTGTCTTACGAAAAGTATGTTAAACTTTATTGTGACAATATTAGGATGTACCTATGATTGATCATATGAAGTCATTTATAGCCAAATATTAAGGCCATAATTAAAATAAATGCCATGTAGCATTATATAGATCGAGAATTGGACTAATATAAGAGCATTGAATTGTTGCATAATGTAAGAGGGATAAGAGGTCACAAACATGCACCTATTGGTCTCAATAATTACTTGAATACCAATTATATTCAAAGTAATATTGTACTTATTTCTAATAAAGTGATAAAGATAATTATTCATGTTAAATAATTTTAGTAACATCTTGTTCTCTATAGAGAAAAAGAAGTACTAATGTTTGAATATTATAATGAAAATCAATGTAGACACATTAGGCAATTAAACTAGTCTGAGAGGTTGCAATAACATGTGTCTTTTGTATTTGACACTCCAATCAGATGAAATTATCTTGGGCTACATCACCCACCTTAGATATTGACAAGAATAAACCCTAAAACAGATATGTAGACAAAGTAGAATAATATGATACTAATTCCTTTGTGATTTGTTTTGTGTGTAAGTGAATGATGAAGCAAACCCTACCTACTAGTGTTTTTTTAAAGGTAACTTATTATTGTGCTCATTATAGCCATTAACTCAATTATAATTTAAGATTTTTATAATTAGTTTGTTATGAAAGATATAGGTGATGAGGTATGAATATATATCCCAATGTTCTTATATGGAAGTATCATATTTTCAACTTGATAAAGTAGGAATGATGTTAGATGATATTGCTTGTCTTTAATTACTATTAATAGTTGGAAATAATTTAGACGAATCCTTTTATAATAAGATATAGTACGGAATGAAACCTTTATCATGGGGTAATCAATGTGTAGGTACTTAAGAGACTTGGTGAAGACAAATGCATTAAACTTTGACATGTTTGTAAGCATGAACATAGGAAGTCCCTAGGTAAAGGATACTCTTTTGATGTCAGGTCCATAGGGGGAGGGTATAAGGAGAATAACTATAGGTTTTGGGTTTGTTCTGAATTTATTTTACCTTCTCTCTTTTGTTGACTTTAAAGGATGCCATCTTGTGTTGGATCTGTCTATGTTATGTGTTTGTGAAGCTTAACTCCTGACTTGTATAAATTTGTGCATAGACTCCTAAATAAATCACTTGTGTTATACTTATCAATTTTTTCAGCATTGTGATTCCTGTTATGTATGAATCCCACAAGTGTGAACCATTAAGATATTTATGTAGTGGAAAATAGTCATTGGATGATACCTATGATCGATGTCTAGGCCACTGTAAGGGATTAGTTGGCAATCACCTAGTTCACTAATGTGAATATTCTTAGGATACCCTATATATGATACAATAACAGTTAGTAGGTTTTCATTGGACGATGGTAATGAAAGATGCCTATAGCTAATGTTGTATATTTTGGATTAGCTAGTATTCACCTTGTTCATAGAGATGAATGATTTCTAGGAGCTATCTAGGATTTGATAAGGAAAATATTACATGGGTAGTTGCCTTACCTTGTGGCTAGTAGTAATCAAAGCTAATCATGGTATCATAAGGGTTCACTAGTAGTCACCTATTAGATGGGGGTGATCGATGTTAGGTGTTACCTGATACTATGTAGAAGATAGTTGATAATATAAATAAGGTCACTAGGTGGTATATGTCAAAAGTTACTTCTTCCTAGTCAGACAAACTTATTACTAGTGGCCTATAGGTGATTGAAGTCAGAATCCATTGGGCTAGGTTGGTTAAATACTTGTGAAATCCTTTGGATTAAGGATGGACCCTCAGTTTAGTATGGGATGCACTAAATCCTCTTCACAATTTTTTTATGGTATACTTGACCCTATTAGGTTTATGATAGACCTATGGTATAGTATAGGATACACCAAATCCTCTTCCCAAATATCTACTGGCGCAAAAGACCAAGAAAGGGAATGAGACACACATTCTAGTGCCCAATGCATTGACATTCCTTCTCTCTGAGATGCACTATGGAAAGGGGATGGTTAACCATTATGGTTTATGTATGAGCCAATCACTATGTTATTCGTGAAGATTGCATGAGCCAGTCATTATTGTATTTGTGATGCTTGTGTGAGTCAATCACCATGTTATGTGTGATGCTTATGTAAGCCAGCTAATATTGCCTTTGTGATTCAATTATGGACCAGTCAATATTGTATTTGTGATGCATTTTGGATCTACTCATTATGTATGTGATATATGGTAAATTTATCCATCTTGTGTACTTGTGATGTAAATGACCTATTCCTTTATGTATATGTGATATATGCTCGATATAATCAAGTTTGTTTGATTTATGATATGACCACTATATCTATGTGTAAGTTGTACAACTAATGATTTGTAAATATGAGTATGGAACTAACACCAGATGGCAAAGACTATCTTTCATTATGATGGGACTAAGTTAATAGATTCATTTGATAGATATAAATGGTTCAAAGAGAGATCAAATATCTTACCAAGAGGAGAGATTGAGCTCCCTATGATTGTGAACTATGGGTAAGTGCTGTAACACCCCAAAATTGGCACCTAATAAACTAATCAATTTTGGTGCATTTTCTTATCTTCGAAGTCCTATTGTACTAGGCAAATTCTTCTCCTAATTGACTTTAATTGACTGAGTTTCAAATGCAGAAAACCCAAATTTGCATAAATCCAACATTACATTTAATTCCTAAATCTCAAATGATTATTAGCTAAAACCCCTATGATTAATTGATTTAATCCTAAAGTCCTAAAGTACTTTTAATTAAATCAAATACACCCTCTTTGGCTAATATACATAAAAGGAATTGAAGAGTTAT
>MU217423.1:49120-61077 GCA_018584345.1 Thuja plicata | reverse complement strand
AGATTGCCCCACACACGGCTATTCTCCTCAACTCCGGAGGTAGGGGTGGAGTCAACTACTGTTGCAGGTCGCTTCTCCCGACCGGATTGAAAGGAGGTAGGGTTCATCGGGCCCCTTACTATTCATAGGCAGGTGGGAGATAGTTGGGGGGGCTCCTACTATTCTAAGGCTAGTGCATGCGTTCTCGATTCTTCGATTCTATACGTAACATGCCAACAATGGCAACAATAGAATAGAGGGCCACCCACCCACCCTACACGGCTAGCACCCACCCTACACTATAGGTTGATCAAAAGTTTTGCTGGCTCATATGACTGCCCCCCCCTCTATAGAATTGAGGTTTAGATTCTATAGAGGGGGGGGCAGGGGGGCTAAGGGTATAGTTCCGGGTTGGGTGGCCCCTAAACGGCATCTCCTCAATTCTATATAGGGGGGGCTAAGGGAAGGTGCCTATGCAGGGTAAATAGGGGTCGAGCGCATAAATGACCGGGAGCCCTCTCCCAGCTATCTATAGTAGGATAGGGCGCTCCAACATAGAATCAATAGGCCCCCGGGTGCTTCATGCTTTTCCTCCAGAGGTAGGGCTCCTTTAACCAGGGGACCCCGCTCCCCAACTAGAAACCTCCCAGGGGGGCCTCCCACCCACCCCTGTAGGGCTCTTTAGCTGGACCAGCACCCAGATAGAGTAGATAGGGCCTCGGAGAACCCCAACCCGGACACCGCCCTATAGATTCTATCTCCAGAGGACAGAGATAGGAGAGCTATAAGGGGGGATGGGTGGATTAATTGGGATACCTTCCGGATAGAAACGGGCTGGACTAGATAGAATAGTGCCGGGGCAGACCGTAGGGGCAACAAACCGGAAGCCCGAACAACTATATAGTATAGATCTCCCGGATCCGAGATAGGTGCCATAGATAGGGCTCTCTTCTTGATTGTAGGGGTCACCTACTTAGATGAGACAGTTATAGACGTGATACATTGAAGCGGTTCCTTTAGATTGAATAGATAGGGCGGGAGGATAGAAATTGGGCTCCCAGTTCCGAGATGGGGGATACTCTATAGTTCTAGTTCGGAGCAGCCGCTCTATACTCTAGTTGCGAGTGAATGCGAGTGGGTTAACTACCTTTATGGCTTCTTTGGCCCCTACTATTTTAAGGGCAACCGGGCCCACGGCTATATAGGTCGCCCCTACGCGGCGAGACATGTTTGGTTTGGTTCGCCGGGCTGGGCCAACTCTATCTCCTCCGTCATAGAATAGTAGGGGCCAACTATCCCTTACAAATAGTAGGGGGAGGAGGGCCCCCAGGGGTGGGTGGGAGGAGGCTGGGGCTGATTAATGGCAGAGGGGGGGGCCCTACTATTCTATGGTATTGGGTATAAAAAGGTAGCGGCCTAGGGAACAGATTGAGCCTAAAGAAACAATAGGCACAACTGTAGTCTGATCCGGCGCCCAGATCGCCATAGAATAGTAGGGGGTTCGTGTTTGCGAATTCAAATATTATGTTATCGGTAGCCTATATCAACTATGGGTGGGGGGCGGCCCGGGGCCCCTACCTCTATATCTAGCGAGTTGCCTGGTTCCATTCCGGAGCCTTTATTACCGGATAGAACATCGTTTAGATTAATTCAACTGAGCTATAGGTGGTAGGGGGCAGCGCAGCTCTCTATATCATTCCTGCGAGAGAGAGCTTTATTGAAACCAGAGAATGGTTTAGATGAATTCAACGGGGCAGCGCAGCTCTCTATATCATTCCTGCGCCGAACCATAGAATGGTTTAGATGAATTCAACGGAGCAGCGCAGCTCTCTAGTATTAGTAGTTAGCTGGGATGGGAACTAAAAAACTATAGTCGACACCGTTGGCTGTGCATGTCTAGTGCTAGTGATATGGGTGGGTTGCCGCGGATTCAATGTAGAAGTTGACCCGGCTGTCTCGTAATTTCAACTGTCTAGTCACGGAGATAGGCGCCCTATTCAATTCTAGGGGTCCGTAGAGTAGAGTATAGATCGGGGCTACATAGCTTGGTCCCGCCGGCTAGATACTATAGTAGGGGTCGCCACGCCCGCCCTTACAAAACATTGCTTGGCACTATATTGAACACGCTCTCCTCTGGCTAGTGATTAGGTTCTCGAGCGGTAAGTTCAATCAATGAACGGTTCCCGAGCTTATTATAGGCTAATCTATTCACCAACTATAGTTGATCTGGGGGCCGGCCCGCCCCTATAGTCATCCCCTACCTATATAGCCCCCTAGAGTCGTCCCCTACCTATATAGCCTACGGTGGCATCGGGCGTTGTATCACGTATAGAATAGATGGTGGCTTATGGACCCGCCCGCTCGGAATCTCTCGAGTCAAGTGAAAGAACATGTTACGTCTAGATAGACTCGAGTTCCCTACTATTATAAGGGGCTAGATTCTATACGTAACATGCCGACAGAGTAGAAGAAAGGGCCCTTCCCTTCCCTTCAACAATAGAATAATAGGCAATAGTAGGGGGTAGGGGGTAGGGGGAGTAGGGGTAGGGCAGATAGATAGAGGGGCCCGGAACGTGTGTGGGGATGGGTGGGGGGTTATACCGGGCCCCTACTATTCTATGGCATAGGGAGCTATAGTTCCTTAGGGTTAGCCGCAGGCGCACTAGAGTTCCCACCCAACCCAATGATTATAACCCTCTGCATTCACCGGCCCTTAGAAATAGTAGGGGCCATTTCACCCTCTGCATTCACCGGCAATATAAGCCGGAGCCCTCCCTGCGCATGCATGCACAGGGGGGGGGCCGGGAGGTTACTCTATTTGCCGGTGAATGCAGAGGGCTTCTATGGCAATAATATAGAAGGGGGGCCCCTACAATAATAGGCTACCGGGGGGCCCCCCCTACCCCTACCCCTACCCCCTACTATTGCCTATTATTCTATTGTTGGAAGGGCCCCCAAACAGATTATTGTAAGGGTTGGCCCGCCGACCCTTATAGATAGTAGGGCCCCTTTTTTTCTATAGTCGGGCAGATTATTGCCTATTATTCTATTGTTGCCTATTATTCTATTATTGCCTGCTAGAGTAAGGGAAGTATGAATACTGACTGAAGTAAAGATGCCGAAGACCTCTAATGCTGGCAGGAGTAAGCAAAGCCAAAGACCGAGAAAAGCCAAGCCTAAGCTCACGACCGAAGCCACGCCAAAGCCCACCAAGACCGAAGGTAGCCTAGAATCCACGTCCCATACAAAGTCCAAAGAGACATGGCTAGTTATGGAAAGGGCCTGCCTAGGAAGCACTTTCTACAATTTTTGAGCTATGGCCCGACTATAGAGCCCTATTGTTTCTTTAGTCGGGCCCCTCTTCGATAGATCCAGCTACTAGAAGTGGTAGTCTAACATAAGCGCTCCTGGGGACGATGCAGAGACAATATAGGCGGCAGATCCAGTTCAAAGCGCGGTCCCAATTTCAGTAGCAGCGTAGGTAGAGTCATAATCCGTTGATTCGGTGGTTGCATAGAAGTGGTTCTCATGTTGAAGGATGCATTGGAAACAACTATAATAGCAAGTGCGCCCATTGATTCAGTAGGGCCCGTATGAATCAATGGGTTCTCAAGCTGCCCCTGCTATAGGTGGTGCCTGCGCCTTAGATGCTGCTTTTGAAACTACTACCATAGAGACCTTGACACACGAAGCTATTGGTCCATCAGCTGCTGAGGGCTCCCTTTAGAATAGTAGGGCCGTCCGATCGTTAAACCGGATAAAAAGCACCCCTTATAATAGTAGGCTAAAGGTAGGTGCGCCTAAGCCCAAATCTAACCGGCTTATAGTGCCTAGGATGTGCCTCTGCTCTTTTCGGATCCCCCCTACTATTTTATGGGCAGATCGAGACCCAGCTTATAAAGACCCAGTACCTGGGTTCCACCCCATGAGCACTAAAGGCAGGAGCATCAGTGGTCCCTGTATAGCCTTACGAACTATAACTAGAATTGCGTCGCTGCGAGAAAACTTCGTGACCCCAGGGAGGGTTATCAGCGCTTACGTATGGCCTCATTCGTCAATGGAAACTCCACAGCTGCTTGGAACTATAGTTGCGTTTGATCCTCCTGTTCCTCGAGCTACTATAGGCTGACCTGCCCATAGAATTTTAGGGCTGGCAACGGATGCCCCTACTATTCTAAGGGGGCCTATCCTGCTTATGTTGTGCGTTCTGTTTGGGGTTTATGTACTGTTAGGTTTGCGTGGCGTGAGCTTATCCTGGTTCCAGTTCGTGTGATTCGAGATGCTGTTATAGTAGTTTGCGGCTATATAAAAAAAGGGCGGGCCCTACCCTTATAATAGTAGGGCTATGGCGAGCGGCTCAGGCTGCCAGATATAGATAGGGGGGCAGTTCGAGCGGGTTCGGGCAACTTTGCTTTGTTGGGCTGACAGGGAAAGTCCTTTTGCTGTGGCGAACGCTTGCCCTTGGTGCTTCAAATGATGCTCAATATCGGTATAGAACGAAAGGTGGTTTTGAATCTACGGGTGCATCCTGGGCCCTAAAATTCTATGGGCGCCTAGCCCTTAAAATAGAGGGGGTAGGGGCCCTACTATTCTAAAGGGCCCTACTATTTTAAGGGGCTGGTTCTGATTGAACTAATTAAAGGTAAGCGAGAGTGGATCAATAGCTGGATTTGGATCTGCCTCTGTCCCTATCTATGCTGTAGGGTTTCCATTTCGATATAGAACGAGCCCTATTATTAGATTATTCCCAAACAATTCTAATGGGGCTTCTTTGGCACTGTGGAATTGGAGGTGGTTACCTTTAGAATAGTAGGGGGCGCTGCGCCCAGATCTTTCTCTGTTCCTGAGATATAGATATAGGGCCCGTAGCTATCTTATGCCTCTCCCTCTATTGTAACTCTGCTGCCTCCGTCCGAGAATGCCTTGACCTATCTTGGATGGATGAAGGAGACTCTGCCCGCCCAGGAATTAATCAGTGAAGCAACTGGTCCCCATTAGAATAGTAGGGGCTCCTCTACTAATGGGTGGGACTTGAACGGGGCCTTGCACAGAATCCTACTCCGATGCTGGAAGCGGGTAAACTCAATCTCGATTTCGAGATGAATCAACTCGGGGGTCTAGCATTGGGCTACGTCCTCTCTCTGTACCCTTTATTAATAGTAGGAGTCGCATTTTCTCAGGATAGTTCGATGCCCAATAAAAAAAAGGGCTATGGCCTAGTCTAGCGTCGTATTTTATCTCTTATGACTCTCTGGTCCAGAAAACGTCGCGTTTGGTATCCGTCCAGCGGATGTTTCATCTTATTCAATTGTGCTTGGCGTGAAGTGTAGTATTGGAGCGGCTGGTCTGTCGACTGTCGATGCGTTTCGGGCTTTGTTGGTAATAGCGCTTGACTGAAACATAGTGACTGGGTGACCGGTTAGGCATGACTATATGTACTTTGGACAGGCGGGCCCGCTCGGTTGGCATATAGACTTGATGGTGACACCTTTTATTAAACCATTTCTCACATTGATGATCATAACTTAAACGTGGTGGGTAACGGGTGGCAAGTTGTTCGATTTACTAAAGAAGGTATAACATGTGCATATGGGGCCAGCGGTGGTCGCGCTTTATTACTAACATATCGCTCAGGGCCCATTAGAATAGTAGGGCCATAGAATTGATAGGGATGAATTATTACTGATTATTTCTTTTTTCCGGGCATGCATACGCGAGCGTTTTATTCTAATGGTAAATCCGGGGTGTAGGTAACGCTTTATTACTAGAGTCTGCTCGGGGGGCCACTCACCAGGCCAGATTCACTGTCTGCTTTATACTTAATTTATATACGCTCAGGGCTGCCACGCCTGGCTCCATTTGTAGCAAGTCCCATGTTCATATACTGCATCCGGATCCGGACGAGGTGCTCCTATACTTATTGCCTCTACCTCGTATTAATTAATAATCGTTCAAGACTGCTGCAAATATTAATAATCGTTTCAAGTAACCCTATAGATATATGGGCATCAAAGTGCCTTTGCTTTTGTCTCTGGATTTATCAGGAAGGAATGTCGTGGGCTATGGAAATGAATAGGAAATCGGTTATATATATAGGTAAACCGCGTCTTCAACCTTAGCTTCGAGAGATGCCTTTATCCCTGCTCCTATGGTTGGCGGTTTCGGGTAAACTACAAAAAGGTAAACATAATCATAGACTGATGGCTATGGGTCCGCTTATATGCTGCCTTCACCTATGCTGAAGAAACTCCCTCCTCCCGTCTCCCCTGTCTCTGTCTCTGCTGCTTCTTGCTTTGTTACCTTCTCTTCCTTTTCTGGAACCGGGAAGCTGGTTTTTTGACTCGATACAATAGGATCTAACACTAGCACTGCCCCTTAGAATAGTAGGGACGAGACGGAGGTACTAAATTTGGATCTGCTGGCAGCTTTGCAACTCAATATCAAACTGGAAGGGACGCCATCTTTACTTCCCTTGCCTCCTTTCCCTCTGCCTTAGCTGCCGCTGGTGAATCTGTGGGATCCCTTATCAATTATAGGCTGCCTTTGCCTCAGTAGGTAAGAAACTGAAATAGATTATAGGTAACCCGCTGGTCCTGGCGCACCTACCTATGCCTCTTATGCTCTGTTTTGTGTTGGAACAAGATCTTGTGCTGGAAGCTCCGGTTCATATGCCTTTCCATAAAGATCCGGCGGGAGAGCCCTTAGTTCTAGTCCCTGTAGCGGAGCCATATCTATAGTTACGCTTGCGAAGGCCTTCTCCCGTATGACTGCCATAGGTGTTTGGCGTACGCTTGCAATGTGAAAAGAAATAGTAGTTTAAGATCCTCCCATAGAATTTTAGGCGAAAGCGCTCAGCATCCTTTCCTATTCTGGATCTCCTTGGTCAGGTTCCGTAGCCATTTCCAGGTCGAGTGCCAGTGAATGCGCCAGTCTCAGTTGGACCCATTCCACATCCAGTTCCATACCGAGATCGAGAACGAGGAGCAGTTTGAGCAGCCATTGCATTTGCCCACCATTCTATAGGCGAGTCTGCCCTACTATTCTAAAGGGAATCCATTGATTCACCACCTCGCCCCCAAATAATATCTCGCTCAAGGTCCATATCTCTCTCTTTATACAGAATGGCCTCTAGATCCAGTGGATGGTATTATATAAAGCTGTTTCCACTATAGAAAGAAAGGGGCGCCCAGAATTCCCCGCTTACGGGTCCACCTTCTTGAATGTGGGAAATGATTAGCCAGCCAGCAGCGGATGTTTGGCCTGTTTTCGCGATTGATGGATGGCTTTGACTTGTTGGAAGGGCCTTACCCTACCCTATCTGCTTTCCTTATCCCTAACAACGGGTGCTTGCTTTGCCTTATCTATGTGAGCACAACGGGTACTTAACTGGCTTCTCATTCATCCGTTGATTAATCTCCATTTCCGCTGAAGAACGTGGATTCCGTTTTAGATCCTATAGTTCCGGATCCCGTTGACGGCCGGGTGGAAGCATCAGTAGCGCGCCCTACTATTCTAAGGCCCCAGGTTACCTAGTCTCACCCGCGGATCCAAATTGAGTTGTATTCGTTTCAAAGGTTGGAGCCGGAAATCACTAATATAGAGGAAAGCTAACGATCTGTAGGGGATGTCGCCTATGCCCCTGCGGGTGATGCTGATGAGACTCGATCGATTTAATTTGGTTAGATCCCCGACAATCTCTAATAACCGTGCCTGGGGCTGCGCCTGGATATGCACCTCGATCCTTTACTGGGTCTTTGTCTCGCTCTGGTGCTTGCTTTGTATATGCATATGACGGCTATGGATCTCTATCTCGAATTGAAACATATGGATTGTGGGTGGTGCCCCTACCTTTGCTCTTAGTGCCGTTGGTGGATAAACGGATTCTGGTTCCCTGGCTACCAGCTCTGGCCCTACCATTCTATAGGCCCCTACAATAATCTAGAAGGGGGGGTAAGGGGGTAACGAACTGGTGTCTACACTATGGCTAGCTCTAACCCGCCTTCGCACTGGCCATAACCAAGGATCGGGAAAAGAACCAATCATGAGACGCAGCGCAGTCTTGAACGATTATTCAGTAGTCGCTCCATATAAGTGTTATTGCGGGTCTACCAATAATAGCCACGAGGTGAAACCTTTCTCTCACTTCGTTCGTTCCTTATGCCCTGCTTCGTTCGCTGGATGCTTAGCGGGGTTATGGCTCTCGAATTGGAAGGTATGCAATGGACTATCGAACTTGAATAGGTGGAACTCAATCTGCTGAAACCGCGGGTGATACCTTGACTCCAGCTTTTTACTTTGCCTCTACAAGGTAAACAACTGGAACTAGTGAGGATGCTTTAGGGGTGGTGACAAGGAAGCTGCTGCTTTCACTAAGTAAACTAGCTACGCATTTTTGCCCTCTTGAGACAAAAAGGGCTAGAATTGTTCGCCCTTTTTTCTAGAATTGTGGGAATAATTAGGGAAAAGGGCAGCAGCAGTCTTGAACGATTCTCAATTTAGTCAAGGCAGGAGATTCAATTCCAGGTGCATATTAAGGTGCAAAGCAAGAAGCAGAGTTTATCGAGCCTACTACTATTAATACGGGTGGCTGGATTCCAACCCCTACTATTTTTTAAGGGCGTCTCGGCCAGTCACAAATTCAACGCGATAATAGCCGGCTTATTCCCCAGCGAGTAATAATATTAGAGGAAGGCAGAGGCAAGTGATCCGGGCTAAATAGAACAAATATAAGCGAGAGCGCCTGCCTAGCCTATAATAGTTTTGGGTGGTATGGTATGGTGCTTTCATATAGCTTTCGAACTGCGCTGCAGGGTCTGTATCTCGATCTCGCCTATAGATAGTAAGGGCAGTGGATATGGTTCAACTTTTTGAGAATAACACAGGCAGGCTCTCGATCTTGATCTGCAGGGTTGACTGCTTTGGACTCTACCTTTGCCTCTTTCAGTAACATAAGCACTTTGTTACCGAGGGAAATAACATCTCAAAATAGGTCTACAAATGCCTTTCTTCTTTGAGTGGCCCTATTATTCTATTATTGGAAGCCGAACCTAGCCCGGAGGTAAGTTATCGGTCTTCCCTAGTGAGTGGAAGGGTGAATCCGGATGGTGAAGGTCTGGATTCGGTCTCTATAATGAGTGGAAAGATGAATCCGGATGGTGACCAAAGCCCCTACTATTTTATAGGGGATTCGGTCTGTCAAGATATCAAAATGACTAAAATGCTCAGTTTGAGGTGGTGGTCTTTCTTCCTCAAGAGCGGCAGTGAATAGTATTTCCCAAGGTAACTCTAGTAAGAACTGAAAGAGAAGAGGTTTTGCCCATTCTAATATAGGGCCGCATCCCCATATAGATAGAGGGCTGGATCCACTGACTCAACTACTTAATCGACAGAATCTGGGTCTCGATCTGGGAAAGATGCTACCTTTGCTCCTGGAACTGGATCTGCTACTCGATCTTAAACCTCTCTAGCTGGTGGTTCCCCGGGCTGATGGATCAACAAATGTCCGCCCACCCCAGACATGAATGGACCAATTCCTGAACCCATCCAAACTAAAGCAGTGAATTATTGTGTTACCCTCCTACAATCTAAGCCTAGCCATCAATGAATGTACTAGTGGAATGGGAAGGGGGAAAGGTTCTGGGGGTTTCGGGTTCGTGTCCGGAATCATCCGGCTCATAATCTGGAGCTGACTCATTTGGAACTAAAGGAACAGACTCAGAAGTCCCTGAATCATCCACATCCGAATAATAAGGCTCATAAGGAACTTAAACATAAGCCCCTTTATCATCCGCACGAATCGTAAGAATAATCTAGATCATCCACAATATAGAATAGAAAGGGCTCATCCGGAACCACTTTAGCAGAGAGCGAAACCCCAATAATAATAATCAGGTGGAGCTCCCCAATCCAATTCAGATGGAACCCTCCGATTTGAACCAGGCTAAACCCTTGTCCGAATATCCAAAGAAGATGGTACCTGGTAAGCATAAATAAGGCGACATCCAATCACAGAATTGAACAAACCGTGATTTGGTATCCTTTAGTTAAGGCCAATCCTCCAAGCGCAGATCCCGTTCCATTCACAATTGATCTGGAGCTGGCATCTTTTCCCGCACCAGTCGAAGTTTACCTAGCTAACCGAGTTGACTCAGCAGCGGAGTAAGCAGCACCCGAAGTCTCCCCTTTTTTACCCGTATAATATCCAATTTAAGGCGCAGATACCCATAGAATTGTAGGGCTTAAAAACCAGCATACCCACCAGTTAGAATTATAGCTTATCTAAGTGTTGTTCCTACATAAGTAAGTTTCCCTACCTATCATACGTAAACACGTGTTCTAATATATCAAGGGCGTAATGGTGTTACCATTTCTTTTGACTGTGTATGTGTTGATAGACTCGACTTTTAATGCTCCTCTATTTGTATAGTGTTGCTAGAGATGCTAGAAGTGCTGTTCCAACATATGGAAAGGGTACTACTTATGATCAGATACAAATACAGATCGAGTGCCAGTTCCAGGTGTAGTTATAAAGCGAACAGTTCCACCGAGTTTACCATCCGCCCTACTATTATAAGGGCCCTACCATTCTATAGGCTCCAGAAAAGCGTGGATCTAGTTCCAGGTCCATTCATTGAGGATTACCCCGCAACAGGGGGAGTCCCCGCGTCCAAGCTAGCATTCCTTCCACCAATTCCATACCCCGTGCCATAGCCCATTGAAGCACCTGTTTTAGAACTAGCCCCAGCGGCTTCCCCATAACCATCTTGCCTGGAATCAGTGTATCTAAAATCTATATCCACTTAGACCTTTCTGTTTGAAAGTCATAGTCCCCACCAGGTATAGATCCGGGTGCAGATAAAGATCCAGCTACAGTTTACCAAATTGACCCAATTTACTTGGAACCAGCATCTAAGCCAGGCAACTAAGATATATAGGGCATTGGAAATACAATTATACCTTTCTTTCGTCACTATCGAGAGGCAGGGAAAGTCGCATGCATGCTTTAGCAACACAAGATGGGGGTTTCGCTCGTTATGGGACTGAACCAAACATCTCACGACACGAGCTGACGACAGCTTCACCTTGAATATTTCCTTAAGGGGCCCGTCACTATGAAGGGAGGAAAAGGGAGTTTCAGATCAGACATACGCAGCTATGGGATCAACGAAGAGCGGGATCTGAACATATCGCTACTTTGACTTATGGAACTTGGCCCCTACTATCCATAGGCCGGGGAAAACGGGGTTCGAACCCGCGACTTCTGGCGTGACAGACCAGCACTCTAACCAACTGAGCTATTTCCCCCTTCCTTCTCCCAACTCTTAGAGTTTCAA
The DNA here is from genome assembly GCA_018584345.1 of Thuja plicata. Classification (NCBI taxonomy): domain Eukaryota; kingdom Viridiplantae; phylum Streptophyta; class Pinopsida; order Cupressales; family Cupressaceae; genus Thuja; species Thuja plicata. Next base: position 49,765 of record MU217423.1, on the reverse strand, counting down.
CGCCCACTCTTCTACAGCATAGGACAATCTTTCTTTTCTAGTCGTCTTCTAGGGCCCTAAAATAGATTATGCCCGTAGGGCGATCTAGGATCTTGAGGCGGATCTAGGCCCTATATTTGAATGGGCGAATCTATTCTATACGTAACATGCCCCCGGGGCGAGCCCGTAGAATAGTAGGGCAATGAATGAAGAATAATTCTTATCGGCCCTACAACTTATCTATAGGGGGGTAAGGGGGATCAGCGGCCCCTACTATTCTCAAGGGCCTACTATGGCCCAACTATAGCCCTAACTGATATAAAAAGGGGCTATAGTCGGGCTATAGTTGGGGATCAGTGGCCCCCCTCAAATTATGTTCGAAGCCCTCCCTTAGAATAGTAGGGCTATGGGCAGCGGATAATTGAATTCTGTTCAGCCCCTCCCTTAGAATAGTAGGGCTATGGGCAGCGGCCCCTACTATTATAAGGGCCCTACCCCTACTCGACGTGTAAGGGCCCTACTATTTTAAGGGGCTATTCTAAGGGGTTCCACTAGAATGACTATTCTAAGGGATAGTTGGCATGTTACGTATAGAATATGCCCTACAACATAGCTATCATTGCCCCAACGTTTCTAAAAGGGGGCCATAGCCATAGAATTGATAGG
>MU217423.1:17284-32791 GCA_018584345.1 Thuja plicata | reverse complement strand
GATAGCCTAGATGTCCCAGTGGGTTTGGGAGTAAGTGCCATTTGCCAACCCTATATCTATAGTTGGTGGGCTCAAATAAATTGATTAGTAAGATGGCCCCATCCCCATCTAGAATCTATAGAGATCAGATCCGCATCTCGGGGCACCGCATCTCTGGCTCTGGCATATAGATTAGATCCGCATGAATCAATCGGGCACTGCATCTATCTCCGCCCTATTATTCGCTAAAGGGCAACTTGCAGTGCAGGTTCGAACCCGCATATATCAAAAAGGGCTCGCCTAGCCGCCTGGAGAAATGCCATGATAAGATGGAGGGGCCCTCGATTAATTTATGTTTCGAGCGGTTCGCTACGCTGCGCTCACCCCAACTAGAATACCTCTGCATGCACCGGGAGATTCTTTTGTCGGCAACCGAACCGAGCGATAGTCGGGCATAAATTCATGCAGAACCCGCGGCCTCCCGAGAGAACTATGAACCGAGAGATTAATATGTCTATCCCCCGCCCCCAATCTTCAGGGGGTGTTCATGAGGAGATAGTTGGGGGGAGTTTAGGGAAAAGAGTTAGCCCCACCCGGCACTCGTCCTTTGCCCAGTTCCTCGCTGGTTCTTGGGGTGAGCCCGGAAACTCATCACTTATTCCAAAACCCTCGTTTAGCCTCTACCTATATAACTCGCCGACTCACAACTTAACCGCACTATCTATAGCCCTACTCTCTATAGGCTTTCCACTAATATCGAGGCGGTGGGGGGGGGCAACGGCTATATCCACCCACCTACCCCGCAACTAATCCACCCCGCCCTTATCCCTTAGCCCTTAGAAATATAGGGGTAGGGGGAGGGCCCATAGAATTTTAGGAACTATAATTGGTGGGAGTCTAGTACATATAGTTAGTTGCAAGACTCCCTACTTCTAATAACTTGGCAGGTGGGATGAATATAGATTCCCAGTGGGTGGGATACTATAGTATAGTATAGTTGCGGGATAGGTTCAGCGATGGATGGGAGCTTCCTTACCAAAATCGGATCGGGCCCTTTCTTTCAATAGGGAGGCGAACCGGGCATTCATTGATCATCTTACTCAATTCAACCCTCCCTAGCAAAGCTAATGAACTAGATTGCAAGCTCAGGGCCCCTCGCCCATAGTTCTTTATTCTAGCTCATCAATCAATTCCTATTTTCCTAGGTGGGTGGGTAGAGATGCCTACTATACCATACTATCTCTTTTATGCTGCCCCAGCAGACGAAGCTGCTTGGATACAAAGCAGCTTCCAATATATTCGTTCTCTACTGATGCCCCAGCTAAAGATGGATTTCAAAGAGGAGCCAACCCAACATGCTATGGTTTCTCCAAGCCGGCCGGGAAATCGTAACTAGCCACTAGCTAGCCCGGCCCTCCCGAAACCAACTAAGGACAAATGACTCTGGACCAATCCCTATCTAAGCTGCCCATAGAATTGTAGGGACCTGCTTGTGCTTAATGCCATATGTAGCGGCATCCGATCATGAATAACGATCCCCCAGATGCGATGACTGTCTGTATCGGTAATCAGTCGAAATGCCGTCATTTTAGTAGGGTAATGGGCTAGGTGGTAGGTCTCTCTGTCGGGGTGACCGCGGGTAGTCGGATACTAAGCATAACCCGTTCGTAGTTTTATTCCAAAGGTAATGTTGTCCACATGCTTCGTCGTGTCAGCAGAGGTGACGCTCGTCTTAGGTCAAAGGCTCGGAACAACTATTAATTGTACGGCCATAGCCCTATTATTCTAAGGGCCTATTATTCTATTGTTGCCGAGGTATAGGCAGGAGGGGCTACAGTGCCAGCTCCGATGTATCGGGGGTAATGGGTCGGTCCCACAGTAATGGGACGGTGTATCCCTATCATGATGCAGGCTACGGTAACAGGCACAGAGCGGTGGTCGATTCGAGGGGGTGGGCGGTGCTCCCTTCGTTCCCCGTTCCAATGGCCATAAGATTCTAATAACTACCATACATCCATAGCCCGAAGCGCTGATAGATGGTATACATTATTAAGTGAGGTCCGTCTGGGTACTAGCTTAAAGGGGGTAACGAGGCCCCTTAGAATAGTAGGGGCAGCCGATGGAATAAAGCAAAGTAGGGCGGGCCCTAGAATTTTAAGGCTGGAGCAGCCTACCGGGTGTACGGCAGGGCATGTTGCTCCCCGTAATGATAAATAGGTAGAGCATATAAGTCTCCTCTGCCTACTTTTTTTATTGCTGAGGCAGGCGAATGAGAGGCGTCTATCTGGTTGGATATCTGGTTCTAATGTTATAATGTCCGACATTTCTCAATAGGCATCCGATACCTCTCAATAGCGGCAATCAATAGGTTATAGGGTTACCGGCACATTCACGGCCTATCAATTCTATGGCCATCCCGATCTGCTGCTGAGGCTATTGCCCTATTGTTCTAAAGGGCAACTGGAGGTTCTGCCTATAGAATGGTAGGGGGGCTATCGAACTGTGGACCTTTTCCTTTCCTGCTGCTGCTGCGGTCAACTCGGTCCAATGGAGCCGGGTCATCTGCTGGTGATTCTTAACTTAAATGGGTGCCTCCCCTGTCAAAGGTAAGGAAAAAGCACAATGCCATCGAAGAACAATAGAATAATAGGCAAAGCTCACTCCATGTCATGTAATCAAAGGAGAGCAGCGTATAGATCCTGCTTGATCAAAGTCCCTTTAGAATAGTAGGGCTGGAAGGAACAAAGTAAACAAGCGGACCCCTTTACCCCCGACGTGTAAGGGCGGGCCATAGAATTGTAGGGGCCCCCCCCACCCAGAGAATACGGATGGGAAGGTATGAATATGAATCTGGGGAAACGAGGTAAACTATATATGCTTCCGATGCACATGGCTCCCTTTATATTGACTCTCTCTACTGCTTTTCATCACTGGTACTTAAAGCCCCTACTATTCTTATGGGCAAATGGAACAATAATCTATTTTAGGGGCCGCCTCTTATGCTTCTATCTCTGTCTTTGATGCCTATTCTGAAGGTGAAACAACTGGTGATACCTATGGCTATAGAACTCACAGGGATGCCGCTGGGCGAGGTGGTGAATCCCCCTACTTATCTATAGGCGACTGGATCAACGGGTTCAAGGTGAGCTACTGACTCTCGAACGGAAGGATCTTAAAAAACTAGCTTCGGGACTGGGCCGCTCGATCTACACCTGTATTTGGATCTTTATCTGCAATCGGCGGAACTGGAAGGGGTGCTTAGCGAGGTGTTAGGTAAGCTGAGTCAACTCAGTCAACAAGATAAACTGCTACTATTGCCACCCACTGCCATGTTTCAGCCTGCTAGAATAAGGAACCCTATGATTCCCCCCCCCCACCCATTGAAGTTACCGAAACAGGTTCCGGCACGGGGTTTCGATCCCAAACTGGTAATAATGCCATAACAAGCTCTCCTCTAACTAGCGGGGATATTGACTCTCTAACTGTAAGGCATGCTATTGGTTCTGGAACTACAAAGAGTGGCGGATCAATGGTTTCAACCGCTGCATCTGGATATGCTCGAACTCCAACTTGCTAAATTGGTTCTGAATAAACGGGTTATCCTTTAACCCGATAAAGGTTTCGAATGGGCTAAGGAGATAGAATAGCAGAACGAGATGCTGGCTAGTGAGATGGCTATAGTACTGGCTGTGCCTTTGCCTGATTAATTCAGAATTTTAAGAACGGCAGATTCCTTCCGTTCCATGTTCTGTTCTTTCTAATAGAAGGCACAGGTTCCCATAGAATTGTAGGGGCAATCTAGAATAGCAGCGGATCCCATAGAATTGTAGGGCGTAGAAAGTTCCCCTACTATTCTAAGGGGCTCTTTTCCTATGCTCTGGCTGCTTCTAGCTTTGTCTCTCCTGCTGCCCATAGAATTGGGCGGGGCTGGTTCCCGGCCCTAAAGAAACTATAGGCATCTCGATCTACGGGATACGCTCCAACGGGCATGGGGTCAACTAAGTCCATTTGCACTCCAGTACCAGAGATGGTTGATCGAGTACCAGGAGCACAGTCAGCATCAACACCAGATTGAGAGCCTGTAGGATCCCTCCCATTTATTGTTGAACCATAGCCTGTTTAAAATCCGATTGTTGAACCTATTGATTCAGTTGCTTAGCTTAGGCTGGATGAGATGCTTAGGCTAGAGCTGTGGTTCCGGCTGGTAATCATCCCTACCGTCCCGTTTCAGGCTGGTTATCATCCATCCCTACCGAGCTTGTTGTTGGGCTGATAAGCCCTATATGCTCGCTAACCCGCTAAGTGCCCATAGAATAGTAGGGGGCGGGGCCCTCTTCACCGGCAATAGATATAACCTTCCTACTATAATCCCTCCCACCCGGTTACTCCCTTTAGAATAGTAGGGGCGTGTGTGGGGTTGGCCCTTTAGAATAGTAGGGTAGAAACCCTCCCACTCAATTAATCAGCTTGCTAGAATAAGCTGGCATAGCCCCTACTATTCGACGCCAGGTAGTGCGCCAGTGTGGCCAAAGTTTCGACCCGTAGGGGACCGGCCAGATTCTATACGTAACATGCCTAGCTATCTCCTCATGCCATAGAATAGTAGGGGCCTGCACAATGGCATGGTAGCCTGCTATGATTCCAGAGGTTGTGGGCCCCTACTATTCTATTATGGAGGATGGGGCATGCATGTTACATAGAGAATATTGAACCCCCCTACCCCCTACAATAATATAGAAGGGGGGCCCCTACCCCTACCCCCTACTATTGAAAGGGGAAGGGGCCCGCCCCTTACCCCCTTTTAGATTATTGTAGGGGAATAAAAGGGCAGATTATTGCCTATTATTCTATTGTTGAAGGGCCCCCAAACAGATTATTGTAAGGGTTGGCCCCTATTATTATATTATTCGCTAAGGCTGAAACATGGCTTACTCGCTAAGGCTGATGCCATTCTGGGAGGGAATCATAGGCCGGCGGCAGGTGGAGCATTGAAACTCAATCACTGTTCGACGCCAGCTGGAATGATCTATCTGGTCCCTCCCCTTCTCTTTCCCAGCCCGAAGCCACCCTCTGATCCAACCCTCCCATCCGTTTCTGGATTCGAGACATAAGTCGGTTGCTCGCCGGATAGGAGGAATAAGGAACCAGCCTCTCTACTCCTTTCCCCGTCAGGGGGTCCCGTACCGGCATCGGTTTCGGGTATCCCGGCAAAGATGCGAAATATCAGTATCAGATGCAGCGGATCCACCAGCTGGGACTTATCCAAGCAGCATCCCTCTTCTTATCAGTCGAGTGATTCTTCGCATCCCTCCCGATGGATAGATAGTCAATTCCTCCCCACTTTATCGCTGTCCACCCGATCCTATCGCCTAATAACCTGCTGCCTCTCCGCTGGTTGGGGATGGTAGCGAGCTCGGCTGATCCGATCTGGCCGAAAGGTTGGATGGAGTAGGGGAGGCGATTCCATCCAGCAGTGGAGGAGCACTCACTAACGAAGAAGCTATCCGGTCATCCCTTATCCCTCTCATCGGATCGAGGAGATCCCTCCCGTCCACCCACCACCCTACCAGAACCAGCAAGGTGACCTGGCAACCCCATAGAATAGTAGGGGCCCATAGAATAGTAGGGGCCTCGGGGTGGGCGGGTGGATATAGTTTAATGGCATCAGTTCATTAAAAGGCGGCAAATGGCATCAGTTCATGCCATTAGTTCATTAATGACGCCTGCTTCCCCCTTACCCCCCTCAAATATGTTGTAGGGGCCCCCCACCCTGGGATTGGGTGGGACTATAGTTCGCTAGCCCTTTAGAATAGTAGGGGCCCCTACAATTCTATGGGAAGCTAGAATAAGGAAGATATAGTTGGTGGGTGGGAGGCTATAGATTGGGTTGGGTGGGCCCCCCTTTAGAATAGTAGGGCTAATCTACCTCCCGCCATAGAATTGATAGGGCCCGGCCCCTTACCCCCTTTTAGATTATTGTAGGGGAATAAAAGGGCAAAAAATAGGCAGATTATTGCCCCAACTATCTGCCCGACTATAGAAAAAAAGGGTTGCCCTTTTCTTCTCTAGGCCGGGCTATTGTTGCCATAGAATAGTAGGGCCTTATTCTAGCGTATTCGCCGCCCCCTACTAATCCTCCTCCCACCGCTAGCAGGCGTATTAATTGACTTATTAATGAACGTCATTAATTGACTGATGCCATGGCAGTGGTGCAGAGGGAATCTATAGTTCTCCCACAATTGAATCTGAGGGGGGCGCCTATAGAATGGTAGGGCGCAGATGCCGGTGATGTGGATGACTAGCTATCTCTACTTGAATCCGATACCGTTGATCCGAGTAGTTCCATCCGATCCCTACCATTTGATAGGCGCCTTAGCCCCCCCTGGTGCGTGCAGAGGAAGATGCCAACTATAGAAGGTTGGGGCCCACCCTTCATGCGGAGAACGAGATATCGAGCCATCCGTAACCTCATCAGTCGAGTTGCTTTCATCTCCTCTTTCTTATGATGGATGACTGGCCGGAACGATTCGTTCCAACGGTACACTCGACTACCACCTATTCCCGTTCATCTGGTCATTAAGAAGCTATGATATACGTATTAACAACTGGACATATTAACAACTGGGCCGTCGGGTGGGGATGTCAACGAATCGAATGGACGGGAATGACATAGATATGCCGATCGATGGCACGGAGGGACACAAGTCTCAAATAGAGCCCATAGAATTGTAGGGGGGGGTGGGGAAAAAGGAAGGGAATATCAATGCTCATTCCCTGCTCCCGGTAAATGAATTGGTTAGGAGGTCCAGTAGGGGGGGGGAATTCAATATCGATATGCTAGGTGGGTGAGCAATGCCGATGATGGACCGAGATGGGGAGAGGAGCACAGAGGGGCGAACAAATATCCATATCCCGGCCGGGTGAACAATGACTCCTATAAGTATTAACGACTGAACGATTCAACCAGAGACAAAATTGCATTCGCTGGATGGAAAGTGGAGTGGACAGGGAAGCATTAGCTGGCCAACTAACTCCATCCCTTGATCCAAGATGAGGAGATGGGAGGGGCATGGCCACCAGCATCTCTGTTGCGGAAGGAATATCAACTCCGCCCTCGATCGGATAGAGACCATTGATAGCCTTGACTGGGGTGGGATAAGAATGCATTAGCTGGGAATAGAACCCCCCACAACAACTATTCCTTCCCACTTAATGGCATCAGTCAATGGCATAAGCCGACAATAATAGAATAGTAGGGCCCTGAAAAAAGAGTAGGGGTAGGGCGCTAGAATAAGCAATAGAAAACCCCACAATTGAAGAGAACCTCCCAGCCCTACTCAAACTATAGGCCCTCCCTATAGAATGGTAGGGCCCATAGAATTGTAGGGCGTTCAGATGAGTGGGCCCGTAACCTGCCCATTACAGACAAAGGGGCGTTCAGGTGAGTCATAACCTCAATTATATAGAGGGGGGGGCGGGGGGGCCCACACACGTTCCCACCCATCCCTTGCCAGGGGTGGGTGGATATAGTTTAGGGCATCGACGGGATTAATTGTTCGATCCGGACCAGGAACTGGGTACGGATCTGGAGCGGAAATGACTGAATCAATTCTTTATGGTTCAACTGACTGATCCGGACTGGAGCTGGCTATGTCACTACCTAGGCTACACCACAGTAGCTGCTTCCGAACAAAACGGCAGTAGATCGCTAAAACCGACTGACTGAACCCGCATCTATCTATAGTTAGTGGCTCCCGCCCCCAGATACGGATATCGATACGGCTTCCTGGTGCCCATTCCACCTATCTCCGGGGGTAATGAAGGGGTGGGTGGGAGGTCATTTTAGGCTACCCCGGCCCCGGAGATAGCAATTCTTGGTTGGCATGAGATGTTCATTAATAGCTGGCCGGTGCTCCACCACAAGTCGTTATTCGGCGATGTGCCGGGCTCTCCGATTGTTCTCATAGAGAAGAGAGGTGGATCAAGGCCGCTATTGAGTTCAGGCTGGCACATTCATGTCGGGACTTCTATAGTGACGGCCAGTTCTCGGTGTACACCCTGAGGGCTGCTTGAACTTCATCACTTCGGCAGTCACTCAATCGAAGAGGAGCAACAATGCGGCGGCTATTCGGAAACCAATAACCACACCCCTCCCGCCCGGCTTGAGACAGATGAAGTATTCCCCTTCGTCTTCCGGCTGGCCCATCCTGAATTGAGTCAATCCAATACCCATGAAGATCTTGTGGAAAATATGTTCCAGAATAATTCCCGGTTGATGAGAGATAGCAGCTCCTTCGCCTTCCGATGAACCGTTCGATGAACAAGAAAGACGATCCCCTATATATTTTGAGGCCCATCCCGAGCCCAATAGAACCCCCCACCCCCTTTAGAATAGTTCTCTACCTCCCATATAGAATTATAGGGCACCGGCAATAGAATAGAAGCCCTCCCTTACCTTCATGGCCTAAAATTCTATAGGCAGGTAGCGGGCCTATAATTTATATGGCCTTACCTTGCCTAGAATAGTAGGGCATTCAGGTAAGCGCCTATAGTTCTAGTGGGCTTACCCGGTAGATTATTGTAGGGCGAATAATGGGAACGACCCCCCCGTAGGACAAGGAACGGCCGAATAGGAAAATTCACTCATCTCAAGCAGGAAGGTTCAATCAGCCCCTACCCTACAATTTAATAGGGATAGGCATCTAGGCTAGGTTCATTCGATTATGAATCTAGGTGCCTTAAAAAAAAGAGTAGGGCATGCGGTTATTTCCGATTCATTGATTCATTCAGCAGGCCCTACTATTCTAATGGGCGGTGGGTTCGCGGAACTTTCGGGCAGTGGATCGAGTGCTGAAGCGGCCTGTTTCCGTGATAAAGAAATTCTCATTGCACCAGCAGCCATAGAATATGAACTATGAACAGACCAGCTATATGTAGGAACAGCAATATGGAGAACAGCAATATGAGCAGCCATAGGGTTATAGGAGGGCGAGGGCCCTACTTTATAGATTGGCCAAGCAGAATGCCTATGAAGACCTCCAGTGGTTCACGGCCCTACTATTCTATGGCCGGGCGATCTTTGCCGCACAATAGGTCAGGTCATTTATGCGCGGGTGGGAGGCCCCTACTATTCTCTGGCTAGTAGTGGGAGGGCCTCCACCCCCTACTATAGCCCCCAAGCCCCCAACGGCACTATAGTCCACTTTCGAACGGCACTATAGTTGGTTCTATACTCCAGATTCTATACGTAACATGAAGTGAGTTGGGTAGTCTCTAGACATGACTGCATCTCTCCATTTCTCACCATAGAATTTGAGGGGCTCGTGGACATGACTGCAGAAGCGACCAACGTCCATTCCGCTAATACTGTATCTCTCCATTGACAAAAAGTCTGGTACACCCTACTGCAGAACCGACCCAACAGAATTCCGCTCATACTGGATCTATCCATTTCGCCTATATTAATTGTGGGGTCTGGTTCATATAGCTGCCCCTATTATTATATTATTGTGACCCGCCATAGAATTGTAGGTGATCGAATCTTAGGTGAGCTCGGTTGGTAGTAACGGCATGTGACGTATAGAATCACGTCGACTTGCCGTTCCTTTCTTTCAACCTTCGGTTGGCCCAGCTATTGAAACTAACGAACTTTCAACCGAAGGGAGATGACGCCCATCCATCAATTTGGGGGTGCCTTTTCTCAAAATTGTTGGCCCCCCCTTAAAAAAGAGTAGGGGATTCTTCATGTTACGTATAGAATCTGGAAGATAGAACTACCTATAGTTGTTCCCACCCACCCATGTGTAGTAGAGAATCGAGCCGGTAGGTGTACGGAGAAAATGATTAAGAAAGGTAGGTCACAACATCGGAACTTAGCAAGATCCGAAGGATCGATAGATAGCTTAGCCAAGAAAAGCAACAACCCAACAACACAACATCGGCAAGATCCGAAGGATCGATAGCTTAGCCAAGTGCGAGCAACAATAGCTTTCATTCATGTTTGGTTGGGGCCAGATTCTATACGTAACATGCCGCCCAACTAGTCAACAACGTTTCAAATAAGGCCAAATATCTAGATTGTTCAACCGGAAGGTATACCTCTATAGCAGGGAGTTAGCCGGTTCATGGGAGGCCCCTACTATTCTATGGCAACTATATCTAAAGGGGCAGGGAGAGCCCTCAACTAATCTGGTCCTCGGGAACCCCCTCTATAGAATTGTTGCCACCGGGTTCAGAAGTTCCCTTCAAATAATGGGCTCGATGGGAGGGAGGGTAGCTCGAGTAACGTTTCCAGCCTGGGGGTGTAAAGGGCGACCCCCGGTAGGCTACAGTTGGATGGATAGCCCTTTTTTCTATAGTTGGATGGCTTCAGTTCGGGTGGATGGATAGAGAGCTCATGTTGCGCCCCCAACGCCTACTATTCTAATGCAGAAAGGACGGAAGAAAGCAAATTTCAAAGCCGTAAAGGGCAACAATAGAATAGCCCTACAATAACAACTATCCAAATGAGAAAAGAAAGGAGAAGAGAAAGAAATGAAAAAGAATTTGAGAACCGTGGCAACAATAGAATACTAATTCTGTACTATAATATAGTAATGTACTATAGTAAGGAAAACAGTTTTGAGAGATTGATCCTACCCCCACAATGCTCAACCCCACCCAAAGCTGTAATGCCCAACCCCATTCTGTTCATGTGGCACTAATATTTGGCTAAGTAGGACAGGAAAATAAGGGAGAATTACCTCGGCCTATCCAATACCATCCCTCCTTTAGTCGGGCTGTTATCGGGCCGAGGAATAAAGAATAGGACCCAACGGAATACTTTCTTAAAAGGTAGGGTGGAAGGAAGGCCCCTATTATTCTATTATTGAACACAGTTTCTTTTTATTGGTCTTGCTGAAGTAGGTAGGGGGAAAAAAGGGTGGGGAAGGAAAGGAATACATTTGATACTTCTCTTCCTTGCCGAGGGAGCAGGTAGGGGGTTTCTCGGGAGGTAGTAGGTTGGGGGAAAGGAACCCCACCCTCACTTTTCTATTTCTCTTGGTCCAACCCCACCCTGCTGCCCTAACACAGTTTCTTTCTTTAGATTGGTCCCAACCCAACCCCACAATTCTTAAGAATCGCCTCCGGCTTTCAGGCTTCGTCTTACGGACAGGTTCTATTCTATTACGTAACAAAGAAAGCAGAAATACAGTTTCTTAAGACTCGCCTCCGGCTCTTAGGCGACGTCTTACGAACAGGTATATTTTCGATAAAAGCGACTTCGTCCATGAAGAGAATTGCCCTTAGAATAGTAGGGGCCCCGGGCCCTTTCAGGTTCTGAGCTAAACCCGCACAAAAACCATTACTGGGTTTCACTAGCGGGTTACTAGCGCAATTGCTCACGACCAACTCCTGCTTTTTTTATGGCTTGTTATGCTTAGGACCATAACCATCAATTCCAGAGATTACAGGACCTACCCCCTCCACACATTTATGGGGGGGTTCGCACCTCGTATTGTGCCCGGCTTTAGGAGGGGAACCTCACCAGTTTTACCCTTGCCCCTACCCTTATTCTGGTTGGGTGAGCTCAGCCCCTACCCAACCCATCCTAAAGGATCGCCCATCGTCGTCCCCTACCCTTATAATGTCCCCTACCCTTATAATGTCCCCTACCCTTTATCCTTACCCCAACCCCACCCTCACCCTACTATCTATAAGGCACCCCACCCTCCCCTTGTTTCTTTCTCTTGGCCCTCCTTATAATAGAATAGAAAGGTTGGGTGAGCTCAGCCCCTACCCTCTTGCACCTTCCCCCCTCTTCCTAGTTGTCCGTCCCACTGAACAACAACGGACCCAACCCAAAGCAGCAGCACCCCTATAGAATTGTAGGCAGCAGTTTCGCAGCACCCCTATAGAATTGTAGGCAGCAGTTTCGCAGCACTTTCTTAGGGCAGCAGCACTTTGGCAGCACTTTCTGAGGGCAGCAGCAGTTTTGCAGCACTTTGGCAGCACTTTCTGCTTTAAAACTGCTAACTGCTGGGTCCCCTGGGAATTGTTCAACCTCGCATCATGATAATCGTTCAACCTCGCATCATTAGAATATGCCCTAATGATGAAAAAGCGACTTCATGAATGAATCTCAACACGAGCGCCCCGGGCCCTTTAAGGTTCTGAGCAAAAATCCCCCGACAATAATATGAAAGGGCCGTTACCGGGTTTCACTAGCGGGTTAGCTCATAACTTTATCACGAGAAACATGATTTGTTTGAAAGGAGGGGCACAAGCCGAAACAAAATAGACTCCGGGTAGGGAGGGGAGGGGCCCTCCCTTCTATAAAACATTGATTCTTTGATCTCGCCCTTGCCCACCCCCATTCTGTTAATTTGGCAACGCGGTGATGTTACTTATTGAGCACCCAATGGAATACTGTCTTAAAAGGTAGGGTGCAAGGAAGGCCCCTATTATTCTATTATTGAACACAGTTTCCTTCTCTTGCCCTACCCTTATTCTGGTTGGGTGAGCTCAGCCCCAACCCCACCCACCCTAACACAGACAGTTTCTTGAGATTGGTCCCAACCCCACACAAGCCCCTACAATTCTATGGGCTGTCCGTTAGGCCTGTTATGAACATAACCCGGGGGCTCGTGTTCTAACTCGATTCCCAAAATATCCAACCGTTTGTTACCCCCGGTTCCTTATAATAGTAGGGCCGGCTGTAGAGAAAATCTGTTGTTGGGCTTTCCGGCCATATATAGATAGGGGCGGCCGGACCGTATAGAGAAAATGGCTGGGCAGGGAACCGGCCAACCGTCCAAATAAAATGTTGTCGGGAGTGTGGGCGCGTACTCGGTTGTCCCTTTTCTTTCCCTCCCTAACCTTCCTAACCTAATGTGGTTGGAGTTAATGGGGTTCGTTCCTTCCCTCTGATCAACATAACCCGGGGGCTTGTGCTCGCCACTTGATTCCCAAAAATATTAACTAGCCTTGTTCCCCCCGGTTCAACCGTTAACTGTTAAGAAAACTTGTCTCTTGTCCACCATAGAATTGTAGGGGGTTCGTTCCAAACCTTTAACCCTACCTAAACTAGTTCCAACCGGCTAATCCTAACCAACCTAACCTTTAATCCTTCCCAAAGTGTGGCCCTACTATTCTAAAGGGCCAGTTTCGATACCATAGAATAGTAGGCATGAACCCTGCTGGTGAACCAATGGGCCCTACTATTGAAAGGGCACTTTTGCAGTCATATGAACCAGACTTTTTAGAAATGGATATCTGGTCCCAAAGCTAAATTACTGTGGGTCACTTTTGCAGTCATATGACCCAGACGAATGATCAATGGTTATCCTCCCAACCTTTAGAATAAGGGCGCCCATAGAATTTGAGAGCAAGGAGAGATGGTCCCATAAGCAAAGCTCCCTATAATGAGAAGGGCCTATGGGTCGGTTTGCCAGTCATATTCATCAGACTTTTGATCCCTAGAAAAACTATAGGGCGATGCAGATGCCCCGCCCGGTTAGGGCCCCTACTATTCTAAAAGCTCAATTCTATACGTAACATGCCAACACGATAATCACCTCTGCCCCATCATAGTTGTTCTCGGTCGGGCTATTCTATTGGTAGGGGGCCCATAGAATTGTAGGGGCCCGGGCTAGCTATCCGCAGCAGTTTGCACGCACCCATAGAATTGTAGGGGGCTAAAGTAGTTAGGTCCAGCAGCCTATAGAATGGCGCTGGGGTTAATAATAGTTGGGCAAATGCATGGCATCATCTCGCTCGATCGGCCATCCTCCTCACCCCCGGCCCTTTGCATGCATCCGGAAGGCCTTATCCCAGTTCTCGATCCTTCCGCCCCGGCTGCTAATATAGTTTATAGATATGCATGCAGAGGGCCGTTCAATCCTTCCGGCCCGTAGGGCTATGGTAGTTGGGATGGTCCTTCCGGAGCTAGACATCCTGAAGAGGAGGATGCAGACATGGTGATCAGTTCTAGGGTTGAGGGCTAGAACTCCCTGGAGGTGCCATCCTTTACACCCCCGAGATGCCCTACTATCTATAGGCAACGGCCCCATAGAATAGTAGGGCCAGCTTGTTCGCCATAGAATAGTAGGGGCACCTTATCCATACCAGGGTAACCTTATCCATACCTCAATCTGCCGTAGGGGCACTCCGACTAGCTATTATCCTGCCTCCCAACCGCTAGAAAATGAGGAGACCCCCTGGCAATAATCTGTTTAGGGGGCCTATCATTTTTTAGGCCCCTACTCTTTTCAAGGGCCCCTATTATTATATTATTTAAAGGCATTACCAGGTCCTCTCAAAGTTCCGCCATCCATTCACCCGGAAAATGAAGAGGGTAGGATGTGGGGTCGGGGCTCTAGCACTACCTTTATCTTCCTGGGCCACCGGGGCTATAGCATTTGTTTAGCTTCCGGATGGATGGGCTTGCCTCCCACCCACGGTCGGATGAAAGTAACAATCCATCCCTCATAGAAAGCATAGTTTACCGAGGGTCGATAGTTTAGCCCAACGGCTAGAGAAAGGATGGAGCAGGATGCCGGGTAACCGGTTGAACGGATAAAGGTAGATTATGGAAGGGCGAGCCTATCCTTCCCCCATAGAATTGATAGGGCCCGCTAATCAAAAAATAGGCAGATTATTGCCTATTATTCTATTGTTGAATGCCTATCCTTCCCCTTTAGAATAGTAGGGCGATTAGAAATTAGTTGTTGCCCCTACTATTCTATGGGTGAATGAAGGACCGGGGGTGAGGGAGGATGCAAAATACATCCATCCTGAGCCTCCCCACCCCCGATGGAGACTGCACGACCTGCCTCCCTGACTGCACGACCTGCCTCCTAACCTCGTTCATTCTTTTTTTTGGGCTAGCCCCTACTATTCTATGGGCCTATCGGGCGGGGGTCCCCGGAGAACGATAGTTGAAGCTTGTCCGGTTCAGGATGGATAAACTAATAACTAATATAGGAGTCTTGCCTCCCACCCACGGTCCAGCTGCTGAGGATTAGAAAAACTCCTTTTCGGGTTGAACTCCTATCTAGTTAGCGGAGCCGAACACTCAATATTCTGTCTGGGCGATGGAGCTTGCCCATAGAATAGTAGGGCCGTCCCGGAGCTAAACTATCTAGCCGTTCCTTGCCCTCACCCATCTCCCTTCCTTCCGGAGCCCCCTACTAACTATGGCAAAGGGGGGGGGCCGTTGAACACTGTCCATCCCACCGGTGTAGGAAGGATAGGCACCCCCGGAACACTGCTTTCTTTCCCTATAGAATGGTAGGGCACTCTTCCAGGCCAATAATGCATTTCGCCTGGATTCGATCAGTTGCCCCGCCTGCCCTACTACGTCGAACCTCGCCCTCATGCCCTACAATTCTAAGGCGGATGAGGTCTCCCCGTAACCCTCACTCCGTCTTGATGAGGGCTGGCCTCATGGATCAATCATCCACTGCATCACCCTATTCATCCCGATGAACCAGGCCGCACGGGGGTAGGGGGTGAAATATTATATACGTAATATGGGTGGGCCCCCCC
>MU217423.1:0-10956 GCA_018584345.1 Thuja plicata | reverse complement strand
TGAATTCGTTAACCCTGACTCCGCCGATGATATAAAGGCTGCCAGGGGGATAGGATACATTAGAACCTTTACTCCTCCTGCCCAAATGAGAGGAGTATCTAGAGTTATTGGACGAATAATCTAATAATAGGGCGGAGGATCCATACTAATTGTTACGGGAGGGGAAGGAGGAGCATCTATGCTCATTATGCAGACCCCCAGTAATCAATACCCTTTCTTCTAGGAAGAAGAGGATATCGTATCCCATAGAATTGTAGGGCGCCTACTGTCTATAGGGAGAGGTTCCTCCCTACCATAGAATAGTAGGGGCCCCCTGCACCACCCGCCGGGCAACCTATCTCCGGAACTAGAGTTTCCCACCCTGCAGAATCATAGTTCCCCGGGAACTATTATACCTCATCTGAATGCCCTACCCCCTGCATGCATACCCCCTACTATTTATCATTCCGGTAGGCATGCAGGGTGAGCCCTACTATTCGCCAAGGCGAAGGTGGCCTTTCACTATTAAGACTTCCCAGTTTATCCTACCCGAACTCAAATATATAGGGGCCGCCCAGCTTATTTCTTTCGTAGCCGCCGATCCGAATAGAGGCTTACGGCCCTACAATTCTATGGGCAAGATTCCTTCTTTCCATCCATGCTTCCATCGATCAATGCTTGGTGTGCTTCGTTCCCGCATATAGAAAAAAGGGCCTTGGTAAATCCTTGGCTCCTTCCTTGCATCCTGTGGTTGAGTAGGGTAGGTTGTGAGTAAACTGCCCATAGAGCCGCCTATAATTTATAGGATAGGATAGGGGGGGGCCTTCTCTGATCCTTCGATCAGTTGGGCGTTGGGGCATATTATTGCTAGCAAGCTGATGCGGCCCTATCAATTCTATGGCGGCCCTATCAATTCTATAGCGGGCTCGCCCTACAATTCTATGGGACCGCATAGAATAGTAGGGAATAAAGTGGGAAACGTTCTGCCCTTTATAATATAGGGGGGGCGGGCATGTTACGTATAGAATCCCTTAGCCCTTATAAATTATAGGATGCCCTACTATTCTAAAGGGGCCGGGTTGGCCCTTTCATTATTGATCCCGAGCCCTCCCCTTTCTAATATAGGGCTATGGGGACTATGGATCCCGAGCTAACAGGGATGTTGCCCGTGTCTATGTGTCCTTTGGCTTCGATGGGTTCCTAAAATTTTATGGCCGACTATATCTCCCACATAAATAATCAAGGCATAGGCAGAGGCTTCGAAAGCAGCTAGAGAGATGGCAGTAGAAGTGAAAGCAAAGGCGACAGCCCTACAATTTGATGGGCGCAGAGCTACCGGTAGCAGATCCCAAGGAGTTCATAGTTTCAGAGTAAGTAGACGGGGTTGGTGATCCAGTAGCTAGGGTGGATTAATAACCCAGTAAAGAAGCAGTTGCCTGCCTATATATATACAAATAGTAGGGGCCCTTTTTTTCTATAATTGAAACAGATTCCCCTACTATCTAAAGGGCAAAATACCGGGAATAAAGCACCTGCCCCAGAGCCTGTTGATCGAGATCGAGATCCAGAGCCCTTAGTGATGCACATGCAGAGTCCCCAGTAGCTTCACCGATCGCCCTACTATGGCAAAGGGTACCCGCCAGAAGCAGCATAGACAGTTTACTGAGTGGACCTAACAGACCGTGAACGTGAACCAGTCACAGTCCCACCGCCCCTATCAAATTGTAGGGCGGAGGCATCTAAGCAAGCAGCATGAGCATTTTTCCGAGTCAGCAGCCTGCATCTGTACCAGTAGCTTAACAAGCCGTTGATCCGCCCATAGCCTTTTTGATATTAGGGCCCTCCCTACTATTATAAAGGGCTATTGTTGCCGCAGTTTACTCTTTTAGATCGAGTAGCAGATACAGTTGATTAATCAGTTGATCCTTTTGGTCCATAGCTATCAGATCTAGTCCCAGATTCATAAGATCCTATAGTTGCAGATGCCCTATAAGTTGTAAGGGGCCCCCCTATAGAGTAAAGGGCAAATTATGAACCAGTATCGGTATTAGCAGCTAAGGCCCGCCATCGAGCGGCATCAGCGCGAATAGTTTACCTTGAATCATTCAATGTATCAGCACTAGAACCAACATCCTGCTGCCCTTTAGAATAGTAGGCACTTCGAAACCCATAACCCAACTATAGAATAGAAGGCTCAGAACCATCAATAACAAAGGCAGGGAAGCAAGCATCAAAGCATGCCCCATAGCCCTATATTAGAAAGGGGAGGGCTCGGGATCGAGACCTAGACCTTTCTATTTTGGTTGCGAGCCCCCTACTATTCTATGGGGCCCCCTTTAGAATAGTAGGGCCCTTGCCGAATAGTAGGGCTGCGTCACCTATGTTGCCTTCTGGATGCGTGCCTTTAGAATAGTAGGGGGTAACTGGCTGGTCTAGTTACTCTTGCGCCTTCATCTCCGGGTTGCTACTGATGTCAACCCCGATGATATAAAGGGCATGCACCCCTACTATTTAAAGGGCAGTGCCTTAAGTTACCATTGACGTCAGCCTGATTTCGTACGCCTACAAAGGTTGATTCTCCCCACGCCTTTAGAATAGTAGGGCCGTATCTGCTTCTGACTTGGCCCTTTATAATATAGGGGATGCGGATGCCTACAATTCTATGCCAGGGGGGACTGGATCGACGGGTTATCGATCTGCCTTTGCCTCTACGGCCTATGCCTTCACCCAGGGATGCTGTAACAAGATATCGATCCGGAAGAGTCGTTCTTACTGGCTCCCAAACTCCCCTTAGAATAGTAGGGGGAACCGGAGCGGGTTATGGATCTCAATAGGAAATGGCCCCGGCCCTACTATTCTAAGGGGATTTCTAAAGCTAGCATGATTTCCCATATATAAAAAAGGGCCAGAAAAAAAGAGTAGAGCTTAGCGGGAATCAGACAGGTCATTCACGACTGAATATAATAATAACTGAGGTGACTGGACTAAATAAAGAACTGGAACCGGACTCCATCTGAACTATAGACTGGAAGGAATACTGGCTCTCTATGCAGATGCAGGATGAGGATGGTTGTGGGTGGGAGCCCGAATAATAGAATAATAGGGACCCTTACCTGAAAATAGTGGGGGTGGGGGTGGGGGTGGGGCTCCTGGTGCTGCCTTTGTTTGGTCAACGGGATCTGGAACTGGTTCATATGTTGCTGACTAAGATGCTAGCTATCTGGCTGCCTCCTCTCCTACGCTCTCTACCTCTATCTTTGATGCCGAAGGCTTTCAATTGATAGGGCGTGCCCTACTATTCTATTGCGTTGTGTTCCTACAAATAAATTATACAGAGGCAAAGAAAACAGAGACAGAGGTCCATTATATATAGGGCATTCCGAATTAGTGTTTCTACCATTCATCCAGATCCATATAGGAAAGATCCGCTTCCAGGTTCAGTTTATCCTAGGTTTATGGCCTTGCACTGATTAGTGAGATCCAATGTTGGACCACTGAACAATTATGCTACTTAACGAAGAATCTGCCCCCTTTAGAATAGTAGGGCGGGCGCCCCTACTATTGCCCTTTTTTATATATGCGCCCTTTTTTATATAGTTGGGCGGCCTAAACTAAAGGATAACCGTAGTCCTAATTTGGTTAGGGGTTTCACCGCTAATCGGATGCCATCCAGCTATTCTGCCGCCCTTATAATAGTAGGGGTCCTCTTTACTCCAATAGGGTTCCACCTACTCAGGAAAGGGGGTTAAGCTTCTTTCATTCGTCCATCCACCACGAATCCGAAAGCAAATAAATAGTAGGGTTGCCCCTTAGAAATAGTAGGCAGATGCAGGCGGCTGACTTGGCTGTAGCTGGGATTTCTGGTGGCTAGTTTCCTTGCGTGCTTGCCCTACTATCCATAGTTGCGAGCCCTTACTTTCAAGAGGGTCCCTTACTTTCCCTTATAAATAGTAGGGCCCGGGCAGTAGGGAAAATGGATCATTACTCCTCGATCGGGAAGGCCAAAGAGGGGGTCTCTTCACGTGCATGCAAAGGATGGACAAAGCAGGCCGGAATCCTTCATGAAATGAAGATTACGGGTTTCCCTTGAGAATGTTATTGTGCTTTCCCCCTACTATTTTAAAGGGGCCGGGAGCAGCAACTAGAGTTGTGATCCAGGGCTTCCCACCCGCCGCCCCTACTATTATAAAGGGGCCCCGGTTCAGGAGGAGAAGACTTTATTGCCATAGAATTTTAGCCCTACTATGGCCCTTTTTTATATAGTTGGCCCCCCCCGCCTAGAAAATTATAGGCTAGGCTATGGCCCCTACTATTATAAAGGGGGGGTCCCCATTAGAATAGTAGGGGCTCGGTAGTTCTTCATTCAGTTCCCTGCATCGGTAGGACCCCCCGGGACGGTTGGACCCCCGGATGGAGAATACTTTATTGCCCATTCCCCTTACCTCTCAAATAGAGGGGGTATGCGGCCTGCCGATAAAATCCAAACGCCCTACTATTCTATGGGGACTGTTACCATCCAATCAATCGAACAATCCAACATCCTTGGCCCCCCTGGTAACAACCAGCGAGATCTCCAACTAGAATAAGGAGGGCAGGTCTTGCCTCCCCGGTCCGTCAACCCTATAGAATTGTAGGCATAGAATAGTAGGGCCGCCCTGGCGAATTTTAGGGCAGCTCCAGCAGTGAAGGCTTAGCTCCGGCCTTAGCTCCAGCAGTTAGTTCTTTACACCGGATATAGAAAGTTAGTTGAGGTTCGTTCTGAAGGCTACACGGATGGATAAAAAAAGAGGGGGTGTTAAACTAATAACGGTTGTTGCCTATGATAAAGGTAGTTGGCATTCTCGGGGCACTTTCTCAGTCTCCTTGCTGAACACACCCTTCAGGTGAATTCTCCAACTGGGCTGGCTCCCCTCAAATTCTATGGGCTCGGGCTCCAACTATAGTGAATGAGGCTCCATCGGATGGCCCCTACTATTCTAAGGGCCATCCCTCACCCCCTAAGAGTCCCATCCAACAATCCATCCCACCCATCCAACTCGTTACTTTCCGCTCCTCCAACCAGTAGAAAGTTATACCTTCCGCCCATAGAATTTGAGGGCCCGGCTGCTAATATAGTTCTAGTAGGGACAATCCATCCTGGTGAATGAAGGACGACTACCCTTCCTGGGCGGCTAACTCCCTGCCTCCCAACCGGAGCCTATAATTTCTAAGGGGGCGGGTGGTTCATTAACTGGGCTAGCCCTATTATTCTATGGCGAACCTACCTACCTTCTTTCTTGAACCTACCTCCATAGAATTTTAGGGCCAACCGGTATAAATGCCCTACTATTATAAAGGGGGGAGCAGCAGATAGAACATGCTCTAGTTGGGGCACCGGCCTCTCCCCCGTAGAATTGTAGGGCCCTTTAGAATAGTAGGGCGGCATCGTTTCCTATTGCTGCCCCGGATGGCCGCCCACCCTTCCTGAACCGTGTGGGATGGCCCCTACTATTGCCCCTAAAAAAGTGCATACTCCGTTTTAGAAAGATTTATTGTCTGGGGTGCACTCTTCTCTCATGCCAGGTTCGGAGTTTCACATCTTCTCATGATAGCAACTGAATCAATAGGTTCTTAGTCATCCGAAGGAACTGGGTAAACTACTGATCGGGATCGATAGCCCGCCACATCCCTTCTATGGGTTCCATTGCCCGCAGCCTATAGGTAATGTCTAAGCCCCGTACTAGGAAGGATTGGAGATCCCTAGCCACCAATAGTAGCAAGGGTATTATAGGGAGATATGGTTTACCTCGTTGATTGAGAAGCAGGATCTTTTCCAGTTTCAGTTGACCTGTTTACCTAGATAGAACCACCAGGACAAGGGGGGCGGGAACTTCAGTATCCGCGGCGGAGGCAGCTTCAGTGGAAGAGGAAGTGCCTATTTATTTCTTACAGGGGTTGAGGCCACCCGGCCCCAGATTGGCCCTGGATTGGGGAGAATGGGCCGGAATTAATTGAAAAGAAGGGGCCCGGCCCGGGAGAGGTAGTTGGGTGGGGGGAAGCCCATCCCCAAGGTGGGAGGCCCGGGTTGCCATCTTCCTCCCACCAACTAATCTACCTCCCGCAAATATAGTAACCCTCCTTATGCTAGCAGGCGTACATTAATTAACAAATAGAATAGATCCCTCTGCATGCACCGGGGGGGCTGCTATTATATTGCCGGTGCAGAGGGATCTATTCTATTTGCTAGCAGGCTGATGCCATTAAATTAAGCACCTTCAACTAATAGACGGGTGTTCATGGGGCCCCGTAGGGGGTGGTTGGGAGGATATAGGGTACGCCAGGGTAGAACTAGAATTCCCTCCGGGTGGCCCTACTATTCGCCAGGGCCTCACCTGCCCATTCCCATTCTAATATAGGGGGTAGGGCCCCTACTATTCTAAAGGCAGCCCTTTTTTCTATAGTTGGGCCGGGAAGGTGGCAGGCTGATGCCATAAGGGAAGCGGGGTGTTCATGTGGGTGGATAGCCGCCCTACCATGGCAATAGGTTATCGCGTAATCCAACCTTGCCGGGCGAACGCAGCCCTTATTATAAAGGTTGGGGGGGTGGGAAGATATAGCTGGGAGGTAGATTAGTTGTGGGCCCCCTACCATGGCAATAGGACGTATAGAATCGCCTATAGAATGGTAGGGCGCTACAACTATAAAACGTCGGGGTGGCGAGCCCCCCTCTTTATTATTGCTTTCTCGCCGATTGTTGGGTGGCCCCTACTATTCTAAGGGTAGTTACAACCATTCCTTCTACGCCCCAGCCAACAACCAACCTACTACCCCTGCAGCCAACCCACCCTATTCCATCTAGCCTTTTTCCATCCCACCTACCCGCTAATCTATAGAATCTATACCTCTGGAGCCGAGCGAGAAAGAATCCGTCCACACTTCCGAGAAAGATTGATCTTGCATGAGACCAATCGCCTCTCTCTACCGAGAAAATAATAAGATCACCTCTTTACTAAAGTGCCGGAGGATCCCCCGGGAAGTTTCTCCAATGATAGTTCTTATTTGGAGAGCAGCGGATGGCCCCCCGCCAAATTCTGTTCGGACCCTACTATTCTCAAGGGCAATTGGCCCCTGCCATAATGGCTGTTCGGATATTTGTTGGGGATCAGCGTCTCATTTATTAGGGCCCTAAATTCTATGGTTCGGCCCCCAACCTATCAATTATATGGGCTATGGTTGGTCCATCCCCTCGAGCCCCTCTTTTCTCTCGATTGAAGTCATGGGTGCCGTTCGAGGAAACAGCATTAGGTCCTCCTGCCACAGTTGAGCCCGTAGTGGACCGATCCTTCCCTCCAGGAAAAGATTAGTTCGTGCCTCTAGGGGTAGGCCCTATTCCCTACCCCGGGCCTACCCCGAGCACACTTAAAGTGTTCAATTGGAGAAGGAATGAAAAAGATGAGCCGCCTCCCTCTACTGTTTGATAACCCGCCTCTCCCGCATGGGCCCTATCTTTATTAGTGAAAACTGATCACTGCAACTAAATGATACGTGCCCGAAATGGGAAATGAGATAGATCCCGGGTGGGGGGGACTCGATAGCATATCGTCCCATGATGTTACCAGCTGGTTCAATATTAAACCACATAGGCGCAGGGAGGGCTACCGTTCAGGAGTTATAGATCCCGGGTGGGGGGGACTCGATAGCAGAGCAAAGAGGATATTCCGCTCTAGGTTATTCGGCATAGGGCTACCTACACGTTCGGGAAATGTTCCGTAAACCCGTCTCGAGGAGATGTCGAAGAAGGGCATAAAGTCCCGTTCATAGATGAAATTCTCCCTCCCGCCAATAATAGTTCACCATGACAGCGGGATGGTTGCTAATTAATGGAGATTTCGCCCCATAAAGCCCTTCGCGAATAGTAGGGGCCCCGCCAACAATAGAATAGAGGGCCACCCACAATTAACTTATTTTTGGGGGGGTTACGGGGGGGCCAACCTCCTACGGGGCCTCCCACTTATGGCATTAGCCTGCTAGAATAAGGGTTGGAAAGGGAGATAGAAGGGTAAGGTGAGTAATGGATAAATAGTTGTGGACAATGGCCATTATAGAGTAGGGGCTCCTCCCGGCGAATAACGGCATTCCCATCCCGCAATAATATGAAAGAAGGGGGCCGGGCCCCTACCATTCTCTAGGCAGCATAATCCCATCCCACCCGGCATGCAGCATGGTGGTACACAATCTCTATGAGTCTACTGATTTCTCGAGTTGCGATCTCATCCACGTCATTTCCGAGCCAGTTTGGAATAAATCCCGTCCAGCGTTAGCCTGCCAGCTGATAAATCCCATTATCCCACACATCCCACAGTTGGCTCCAATCTCCCTCTTCCAACGTGTGAACTTCCGCTAAGGGCTTCCACCCATTGATCTGGAGCTTTGAGCGGGTGGCTTGCCGTGAGCAAGCTTTATGGCCTAGGCTTTGGCTCTACAATTCTATAGGGCGGACACCTTGTTCTAAGGCGTTGCTCTGATGGGGTCATGGCTATCGAAGGAGCCCTACTATTTATAAGGGGCCATCCCCATCGCCATATATAGATAGGGGGCTCCGGTCCACGAATGTGCCCGAACTAGGCCATTGAAAGGGATCTATCTACCCTTTGCATGCACGGGGATCGAAAACGAGAAATCTAAGCGACCAGTTGCCTGGGCCGAGTCACCCATCGAACATTGGAACCGGGAGAGCATCAAATTGCACCGAAGACTATGAGAGTTGGTTGGGCCAATAGAGCTGCTTTCACCCCACTGCTGCCATCATATCAAGATGTGATATTTTGTGGAGCATGACAAGAAAGAGCCGCCGTTAAACTATAGTTGGGAGTCACGGGTCCTAATCTGAAGTAAATAGCAAAGGGCCCCTACAATTCTAAGGGAATCTGAATCGACATATGAATCCGAAATTGAGATAAGTGGACTACCCCAGCCTAAGCAAGGAGGATCGAATCCTAAAGAAAGTTCGCGCGCTGAGCCCCGGAAACAGAGACCGGTGACCACATATTCAGGGAAAGGATCAGCCAGTTAGCCCCTATAATCCCCACCCTGCTTCCCTGCATGTGAACCTGCAGGGTGGGGGGGCAATTATAGAAAAAAAGGGCCCTTACCCCCCTCCCCCCCCACCCCCCCCATCATAGTTTAGTTATGTTGTAGGGCTATGGTAGCTATTCTAAGGTTAGCTGGCTGTTCTGTTAGCTCTTCATGCGGCCAAACCGGGGCAGATATTAAGCAGCATGGCTATTGCCTCGGGTAATTGATCCACCTGTCGCATGATCCTTGTTCGAAGGCGGCCCTTCCTTCATAGAATTGGCTGAGGTAAGCTCATCAGTGGAAGGTAAAGCTCGGGAGGAGCTGGAATCCTACTAAATGGATGGAAGCCCTAACCAAGCTAGATATGAGTGGGATCACCCTGGTATTCATATCCGAAATGCCCCATAGAATAGTAGGGGGCCCCGCTCTCACAGGGGGGGGGGAGGGAGGATTAAGTCTCCGGGTTGGGTGGGAATAGAAGTACCATCCGGTGCCCGGTAGCGGTAGCGACACCCAAAGCTAGCGCCTTGACCTAAAGCGTGTGTGTCTCATTTTAGCCCATGGTGAACCGTGTGCCATAGAATTTTGAGGGCCCATCCAATTCGCAGGCGGGACTTGGATGATGGCACTAGACGGAAGGGACCCTTACCCGTCTATCCAAGGCAAGACTTGAATATCGTATCGCATGAATCTCAGGTTACCGGACATGGACGAGCTACGCGCCCTATCTCCATTCTCCATCAACGTGCAAAGATTCTGTGTCGTAGGCACCGAACCTAACCACCTAACCTTCCATGTCATCTCTACCCGGCCGGCGAACAATAGAATAATAGGCCCTTAGAATAATAGGGCTATGGGGCCCTACTATTCTATGGGCGTCTAGATCATTTCACTCAGTAGTGCAAGGTTGATGCATTATAGATGCGCTATAGATGCACTACGAATCAAACGCCACCTCGAGACACTACTTATACAATTCAAGGACATCAATCATGACAGCGATCCCACCCATTTAGTAGCTATGCAAGCAGGGGTGGGAGGGAGGCCCTTAAAATAGTAGGGGGGTCGGGGCCTTTCATTGATTTATCAATCCAACAGAGGAAGGAGTAACGCCCTACCCACCCTGCTGCCCCAACTATAATTGGAGCTCGAGATAACTATGCCCCCAACTAGAATTGTTACTCTAGCCCCCTACTATTCCCTACTCTTCTAATGGGGGCTCCCCGGCGGGCCAACAATAGAATAATAGGCCCTTAGAATAATAGGGCTATGGGCCCTACTATTCTATGGGGGCAGATTAATAAAGGACCTTCCTTGAAGAGCTGGTTCAAGTTCCTACAGGCCAACATAAGCTTCTATTACAAGAAGTAATGCCCTACCATTCTATAGGCAAGGGCATAGACACCACTGGAGGCATAGGAAAACACATCATAGTAAGTGAATTGAGTTCCAGTCCCATTCATTGGGGATTAAGAGCCAGTTGACCGAATGAAAGCAACAAAAGCACTACCAAAGACAGCATGGGCCTATTGGTGAGAAAGGGCTATTGGTGATAAAGGGTATAAATCGGAATAACAAATTTTGACTATAACTAGCAGATATGCTAGCTTTCTAACTGTCAAAGTGTGGTCACCCGGATCTGCGAGGATATGGATTTGGAACAAAGCGAGGTGAAAGCGGAAAAGCTGGGATACTCCTATGGAAGCTTATACCGATTTCGACCCGTAGCGTGAGCCTTAAAATAGTAGGGGCCGTATCTAGTCCTATTGTTGCGCCAAACGCCGCTATAAATGGGCATTTTTGCCTGCCCTTTCTCACCAATAGGCCTAGTGATTGATTCTCTATTCTAGTAGTGGGTACTACCTATTAATCATCGCTCCTTCCCCTGCGGGCTGATCGCCATCTGTGGGCTGATCGCCATAT
>MU217413.1:146888-180727 GCA_018584345.1 Thuja plicata | reverse complement strand
ATTTATATATGTTGGCATATGATTACATTGACATATTTTATAGCTGAACACATTTAGTTTGCACTTGGCTATATATAGCAAACTGGTCATATGGTTTCATAAGATAAGATTTATGTGGTTATTCTTATGTTTATATGGCTAACATCCTTGTTATGGATCAAGTCTTGATATCATGGGTTTGATATTAGTTGAGTCCTTGTGACTCGTGGATCTTGGATCCACAGGTTTAGAACATGGAGACATCATGGACTTGATGTCGGGAAGCCATTACTTGGAGCATTTAGTGAATATCATGGACTTGATATTCGGCCAATGTTGTTGATATCATGAGTTTGATATCGGGTGAGTCATTGTGACTCGTGGATCTTGGATCCACAGGTTGAGTACATGGAGACATCATGGACTTGATGTCAAGAAGCCATTACTCGGAGCATTTAGTGAATATCATGGACTTGATATTCGGCCAACGCTATTAATATCATGGGTTTGATATCAGTTGAGTCCTTGTGACTCGTGGATCTTGGATCCACAGGTTGAGTACATGGTGACATCATGGACTTGATGTCGAGAAGCCATTACTCAGAGCATTTGGTGAATATCATGGACTTGATATTCGGCCAATGCTGTTGATATCATGGATTTGATATCGGTTGAGTCCTTGAGGCTCGGGGATCATAGATCCACAGGAGAGTATATGGTGACATCATGGATTTGATGGACTTGGTATTCGGTAAGCCAATGTTCTTGATATCATGGATTTGATATGATGACATCATGGACTTGATGTCGGTAAGTTATTGATGAATATCATGATTGAGTCTGTTACACTCAAGGTTGAGTATGTGGTAGACATCATAGTCGTAATGACTATAGGCCAATACTCGGAGCACTTGATGAATATCATTAGTACTTGATATTCGGAATATTATCATGGATGGATGGAATACATGTGTGACTTATGTTTTCATCATGTTTGATAAGATGATAGATGTGATATCTATGACACTATTGGATAAGGAATCCAATGTGGTTATGTTTTTGAGTCCTACTATAGATGGGAGATCTATAGGTTGATCTTTTCCTCAAGTCTAAGAGGGAGTGTTAATATTTTGGAATTTACGACAAAGATCAACGCATTGGACAAAGTGGCAATAATAATAATTAATATATTGGATATATTATTCATATATTTAATTATCATAAAATCAGTTGGATCATAATAATAAATATAAAAGGTTATATTTATTATTAAGGATTGATTTTAATAATTAAATATAGAGTAAATAATATAAAAGAATATATTATTATTATGGACCCAAGTCGGCCAACTTGGGAAGCCGAGAGTTTATCTTAATAAGCAACCAAAAACATAACGTTGCCTTCTTCCTTCAGCAAGATCTTTGGATGAGAAAATTTACGGAGCAGATTCAAACATTGCTCTCCACTTGGCATTGATTCTTGAGGCAGCGAATTTGACCTTGGATGGATGAGTGATTTGGTCAAGCAACTAGCAGTGAATTTGTGGTCTTGCATTATGGAACTAGACCAACATTGGAAGCCTCAGCGAATTCATTAAAGGAGCGAATTGCAGATCAACAAATTATATTTAGGATAATTCGCACCTTGCATAAGCGAATATTGTGAGCGAATTCAAGGGTTCGATCAAGCATTCAGATGAGCAACATCATGCTTGCAACAGCGAACTTAAGGCATCAAGATCAGGCCAATTTGTGATCAGCTAGACTTAGCAAAGTTGATCAGCATCATAGGTACATAACAGGGATCAATACTATACATATCAAAGCTACAAGGGCAGAATTAGTAGAAGGCAAAATCAGGGCAGATTGGCGACATATTGTGAGCAAACCTTGATAGCATATATGCTGATCGGAATCAATATAAGCATTGGTTATATTCAGATCTGAGCGCTAGTTATTTACAATAATGGATCAAAATTGGATAAGCCCTAGGTGGGCTATATCAACATTGAAAGAAGACACATTGTGGAGCTTGGAGACATTACCTTAGTCTAATTTCTGAGTATTATCTATCCTTCTTTGTGTTTATTTATTCATACCATGTGCTTAGCTCTTGGAAGACCTCTATAGATTGTATAATCCTTGTTAGAATCTGAAAACATTAACAGGGGAGAGCTGCAAAAGAGTTTTGGATCCCCCCATCAGAAGGGGGAACTATAAGGAATTTTGATGGAGCTTTGAGGAGTAAACCGGGATGGTGGAGGATTTGTTTTGCGAAACTCACAGGGAGATATCTTGTATGTTAGATCATTATTTTAGAATCGGAACTAACAATGAGGTGGAACGGGAGGATCTTCTAGTGATATTAGGAGCACTAAACAAGCAAAATGTAAAAAATATTATTGCAGAGGGGGGCTCTTTAATTGTGATAAAAAAAAGGTTAAAGTTATATTATAGTCCACGACCCCAACCATTTTTTTTTGGGTCTACATATGGTGACAGGTAATATGGGACTACCTCGTACTCCTTGCGGGAGGCACCTAACTGCGCTACAAACAAGGCGTATATACCCTACCCCCCAGTGGGATTTGAACTTGTGACCTCTCTTTCAAGAATACAAGTTCTCCACCACTAGGCCAAAGTCTAAGCTGGAAGTTGAATAGATAAACGTATTAGTTTGGGGCCATAGTCTGAGCTGGAAGTTGAATAGATATGTAGGAGAGAATTATATCATAAAGCAAAATTTTGACTATGTCAGGTTTGAGTATTGCAATGAAAATTCAACTAACGACTATTTACAGTCATTGTGTGAAATCTTGGCCCAACCTGACTTCAAATTATATATCTAACGCCCCCCACCCCCTAGATATGATGAGATATGAATGCCAAGGGCTTGTGTGGTTGAGCTCTAGAAGAAGCTATAATAGTAACCTACAGTTTTGGTGAGATCAATGATATACTTTGAAGGGCCACCTTAATGCAGTAATGGATCATCTAGCTAATGAAGGGATGCCTTAAGCCCAAATTTTGGCAATACATTGCCACACATTTGATTCCTAGAACAATCTTAAAGAGTTTGTAATCTATTGTCCTCATTGAATTTCTAACGGCACATGTTGGAATAGTGAAGATTACTCTGTCACACAACGATTAAATTTTATTAAGGATGGTTGTGGCACATGCAAATCCATGGTAACACAGCATGGTAGCGTACAATTTGCTTGAGAATTTGATTGGGCTTTGCATGGTGCATTAACATCTCTATGTGAGGCACTACAAAGATGTGTAGTATTTTTGAAGGTTGGTAATGCCTGATTTTTTGTTGCTTTGCAAAGGTAGTGGCTACGATATATTGGAATAGTTAGCTTGCTCCCAATCTTGGTGCTATTTGGGTGGGATGATGTAGAGCCAGTCATTGGTGCATCAAGATAGGATTCAATTATCTCGAGCATACATTCAAGCCCCCATTTACAATGCATATTTTCCTATTGAAAGCAATGCATATTTTCCTATTGAATCCCCAACAACTCTAGGGTTTGTGAAGTCTATCTAGAGGAAACAAGCCATGTTGAATGGTTGCTACTCGTAGGCAGCAATTTGCAGAGATTTTATCTCCAATCTGGCTCACTATCTTCCAAATGCAAAAGTGTGTTTCGGGCTTATTCAGATGTTCCTACCTAACCAAACCTCTAGCATATCGACATAGTATTTAATCATGCAAGCAAAGCTAAAGAGGGAAGTTGTATATTCACGGTGTTGTCGATGTATTCCACTTCTCAAAGGTCGTCTTTTGTCAATCTTAAAGATGAATTGATGTCTAAGATAAGGATCCTATGTGCATATTCAGAAGATGTTGGTCATTCTCTATCTGCATTATGTATTCACCATTATTGAAGTTGCTCAGACATAGGCAATGATTACACGATTAACTTCATTTGTGGATCATCTATTCATTGTTCTCAATGGTGATCGGAGATACGTTATGGTGTACACTTTCCTTCTCTTATCAGTCATCTAAGAGGGGTGAATAGTATTAGGATTATATCTTCCAAGATAGAATGTTTCTTTAATGGTCATCTAGTCGTCTTTAGTCTGTATAGGAAACTTTCATATTTTTTCTTCTGTCAACGTTTGTTTCTTTTAGAAACGTCTTTATAAATCTATAAAGGAACGTTCGTTCCTCTATTTAATATAACATAATCCGGACATCTGATATCCCATCATTTAATCATTTGGCCTATGTAACATGGTATCAGAGCTTGGGAATTTTTTTTTGAAAAAATTAAGAATTTCATTATGAAATCTTATGTTTTTAATTTTTTCGAAATAAATCCATTCAAATCCGTTTATTCGTAGACCCGTCTAGGGTTTCTGTTCAAAAATCAGTTTGCAGCATTTTTGTGGGTTCTAGGGCTTCATTTTTTAAGCTTCTCTGTGGTCATTTTTGCTAAAAAACAACATTTCTTCAATATTTTCAACCTTCTTCATGGCCGCCTAGGGTTTCTGCAACTTTCGACTAGGGTTTTGACCCTTCAGATCAAGTTGGACTTTAAATTTGTTTGATTATTCTTTCTAGGTGTTTGGAACCCTCAACTAGGTTGCCGTTAGATTTTTCTGGGTGTCTCATTTTCCGTGCCTCGATTTTTGTGCTAGTGGATTCACATTTTGTTCACAAATTCTTTCTGGGTTTTTCGGGCTCTCTTCTAGGTACTTCACGGATTTTTCTCATGATGTTTGTGAGAGATTTTGGGTTTGTCGATTTTATCCTCAAAAATTATTCTTTAGGTTATATAATATGAAAAGTTGCATGGGATTCAGAGTTTTTACTAATTTTTCCGAAAAAAATATGCTTTGTAAAACTTTAGTTTCTGGATTTTTTTGGTTTTTACCAAAAAAACATGGCTTCTTGCAGTCTGTTTTGAATCGTAGTACTCTTCTGCAAAAGTTCTTGGTCTAACATTTTGCAGATCCAGGGAGGGTCTCAGCTGTCGCAAAATGTTCAGACATTCGTACAACGACCATTAAGGGAGGGTATTAGGATTATATCTTCCAAGATAAAATGTTTCATTAATGGTCATCTAGTCGTCTTTAGTCTATATAGAAAGTTTTCTATTTGTCTTCTATCAACGTTTGTTTCTTTTAGAAACAACCTCTTTGTAAATCTATATAAGGAACGTTCATTCCTCTATTTAATATAACATAATCCGGACATCTGATATCCCATCATTTAATCATTTGGCATGCATAAAAAATAGGAATGTCAATATGCCATTGGTTGAAGAGGTAGTTAACACAAGACATGTATTTCCTAGTCAAAGGAACTAATATAGGGAGTAGTGTAGTGAATTCTATATGGTCTCTCTTCGTTGTAGTTTTCTTGTGTTGTTTTTGTGTATCAATCAGTCTAGGAGGGATATTTTGGGCTTTTGGCAAATCATAGTAGCATTTTTTTGCTTCTATAGGTTTGGCTAGGCCCAATATTCTTAAGGGTATGCTTGTGTTATGTAGCTTTGATGTATTATGATTTGTTTGTAGTTATTTCTATTTCATAGACAGGAGTTGCTACAAAACCCCCACCATAAATCTTTAAAAAAAAATTGTTTAATCAAGGAGACATTTTTCCACATAAATCTCCATGTGGTTCTCTTGTTTTCATAGTGCCAAAGAAACATGGAACATAAGGATGCGCATTGTCATTGAGCCTTGAACAAATGAGAATCAAGAATAGATGCCCTCTTCCAAGGATTATCGTCTTTTTGAATCAGCTTCAACGTGTCAAGCACTCTAAGCCTCCAATCTTCGAGATTAAATGGCCCATTTTTTTTATTTTTTTATTTTTTTTTAAATTAAATGGCCCATTTGGATTAAAATAAAATATAAAAATTTAATAAAACAATTTGTATACGAGTAAAAGTTTTAAACACATAAATTAATTTAAGGTAAGACCAATTGAAGTAGATAGAATGCTCTTTTTAATGGAGTTTGAATCTCAAGACATCGGTTTTTCAAATAAGTTTTGATTTATTGTGCACTCGAGTTAAATTCAAATCCAAATAAGTTGCGGCGCAACTTTAATTTAGTGAGGAGGAGCCTGTCCCCAGCCATCTACCTGTAACAGCGTCTCCAGGTGACTAATTTTATAGACAATATAGCAATAGACGTATTCATTTACTTCCGTGCTCTGATTTGGAAGGCATCATAGTTCCTGTCACCCTACCCCATATCTTACGTCACTATATTAAATTTCTGAGTATTTTGTACGGAACTATTTATTTAGCTTTAAGGGGCAATTTAGAAAAAAAATTGCATATTAAGAACTTACATAGAAACTGGTTAGCCATGGCCAATTAATTATCAAATATGTTTTTAATAATAGCAAAGCAAAAACAACTGCTCCTAATTTCCTTTCAGGAAAACTAGTAGATTTCATAAATTTTGGTAATTTAATAATTTTATGTCACAAACTGAACAATGGGTTAACTTTTCTCTCAAAATTCTAAAAGCGGAAAATGGAATCGAAACAAAAATTACGAGAAAACGTGCATAGCAATGGAAACGAAAATTCACTGATAAAACAACAAAGAAACCCTCCAATGTAACCCTGATAAGATAATTCCAGACCAAAAAAAGACAAAAAGCAATATATGGACTGTGGAAATATCACGCCTCTTAAAGAGTGAGATTCTACCAAAGCGGGATATAAGACTTCAAACCTTTCATTGGCACAATTCTCCTGTGAAGCAGAAGCAGAAGCAGAAGCAGCAGGAAATGTACTGCAATTTTTTCTGTCGTGATGTGTCCTTTTCTGGACCATAGGACTAATGGACGGGAACAAGAATGAATTCGTCCGAGAAAACTGCATCAATCGACTTAAATTTAGATTCCTGAGGCTCCCCATTGCCATCGGCATTGTCATCGTCATGGCCATTACAAATTATTGCTTCAAACGCAAAAGCTCTGGAAACATAAGTATACAGGAATTTTTCTTATGTATTTTGGCTTTTAAAAATATGCGAATGTCGAATTGTTATTCGAAATCAGATAAGAAGATTTTGCTGTTGGACGTGAGCTCTCTTTTGCAACAATCTAATATGCATGCTGTTTGAAGTGAGCTCACTCTTTCTTTCTTTCTTTTTTCTTTTTTTTACCTTTCTTTCTTTTTCTTCCCTGTTTTTTTTTTTAATTTTGAAGTGAGGTCACTTTTTTTTTTTTTGTTTATATGGAGGGTTCAGACTTTTGTTCTTTTGCAACAATCTAATATGCATGTTGTTTGAAGTGAGCTCATTCTTTTTTTTTTTTTATGGAGGGTTCAGATCTGAAGGCTGCCTAGCAGAGGCACGAAGCCTATGACCAACCAACCAACCAGCAAAGGCCACCACGGAGATGATTCAGCAACCCAACAGGGAGGCCTGAGGGGTATCCATTCCCCCCAAATTCGCTCCGAGCAGATCCGGCCTCATCCCTTATGATGTATGAGCCTTGCACTAAGCAAGACTTTATCCCGAGTGGGCTCATTTGGAGCCATTCAACTTCAACAATCTAATATATATATATATATATATATATATATATATATATATATATATTTCATAAAAATTTTAAATTCATTTTATGGTGCTTGGAATGCATGCATATTATTATGTAAAGGAAAAATATTCTATGGGACATTCTCCACTTCAATTCTTTTTTTTTTATTTAATGTGATGATAAGCGTCCCAAACTTTTCAACAATTACCTTGTGGAATAGGTTATAACAAGAACCACTCACCAAGATATTTACATATTCTTTGTTGTTGTCTTTAAGGCATCACACTCCAAACATAAATGTTGTGGTTGTTGTGGTTTTTTTTTTGGGGGGTTTTTTTTTTTAAAAATTCCTCTACTTCAAGAGTGCAAAAAATACACACTTTATTTCCAAGCTTCTCTTGGCCTTTTCCATCGCCTCATTTCACAATGGAGTTTATAAGAGTTAGTTCTTAACTGCACAAAAAGAATTTTGGGTCTCCACAAAATATTGGCCCCTATGTACGCATTTTGATGATAATTGCAAGTCGGATTGAACTCCTCAATATAATATGTTTTTCAATATTTATGGCACTTTACCCCATGAACACTTGTGAAACTTATCCATAACAAAATCCTTTATATCTTTACTATTCATGGGGCACACATTCAAGTAGATATTTGATTTGCTCATTCATTTGTTGTTTTGTTGCATCTAAGTCATCTTTATTTTGTACAATATGTCATTGAAAACAATCTTAGGTTGTCTACATTCTTCCATTTGCTTGATTCTTTTTAAATATCTTATAAGATGCACCATAGCAATTACTTCAATAGGAGCAACCCTTGTTTCACTCATCATGATATAATAAGGAACCTAACTTTTAAATTTAGACATGCTTGTGATCAAACATTTTTTAATCTTCTCAATTTTCTTCCACTTTGAGTCTAAAGTATTGTTGGCCCACAATTCATACTCGTGGGGTACAACTAAAAGCACTAAAAGCCCAAAGGAATTTAGATAGGTTTTCAATCTCGTAGCTCTGCCTCTTTGAATCTATTTTGAAGAGCATAAAATATTTTCGAGTCTCCTAAAATTCACTTCTTTCTACAACCTTCCAAACTTCAATTATTGTTGAAGTTAATCCTAAGATATTTGTATTATGTAACTTCTTCAAGAATATTGCCTTCAAAGTAGAACTTATATTGGTTTTGTTTTCTTCTATTAGAAAAGACCATGAGTTTTATTGATATTGACATGCATCCCCACCATTCACCAAAAATACTCAAGGGTATATAAGTGTTCTTGCAATCCAAGAGTCGATTTAGCAATTAGAATAAAATAATATGTGTAAAGAACCCTAATCACAAATGTGCCCAATTAAATAACATCACCACCTTGCAAAGTAAAGCACTCTTCAAATTTGTTAATATATAAGCCAAAACGAGTAGGAGATAGGGGCACCCTTGTTTGACCCCAATATCACTCCTCCAACTTTCTCAAATGCCAATCCAAGTTCTAATTTTGAATCTTACCTCCTCATGAAGCTTATGGATCACCACTCTAAAATGCATAGGAATCCAAAGCTCTTCCATTTTGTGCCTGAGCTTAACCCCCAGGACCATGTCAAAATACTTTTTGAAATCAACAAGACAATGCAATGCTTATTCATTTTTCTCCTACAATTTTCAATGATGTGACTCAAAGTAATACCACTATCAATTGAAAAATGCTTAGGCCTGAAACCAACATGTCCTTTGCAAATTTATATTTCTATTTCGACCACCAAATCTATTTTCTATCATATTGTCAAATAATTTTGTAAACAAGGATTTATCTTTATTGTCTTATAATTGGAAGGATTGTTGACATCACAACTCTTGAAAAGAGGTATCCATAGCTAGTTGTCCAATCTTTGGGGAACCCCTACTAAATGATGTTGTTGAATGTTTTCATAGTGTGTAGTGCAAGAATTTTCATACCCTGGTTTGGATATTATTTTTGAAGCTCAACAAGGTCTTTGCTTTTCCAACACCCAGTTTCTTAATACTTGTAGTGCCTCTCCCATTTTCTTTCTTCTTGAAATCCTTATGGATGTAGCTTTGGCATTTTTGATGTGGTGTTGCCTTTGTGCAATTGATGAGATCTCTTGTGATTCTTTGCTTTGGCTCTAGATGATTTCTTTGTTGCTATATGTGATTGGTTGAGCTCACCATATGCTTGTATTGTATGATCATATTGGACCCGTGAGAGATTAGTACCTTTGAGGTGATTTGTTCCACCGACAAGTTGCTTATGTCCTTATGTCTGGTTGTGAGAACCATGGTGTTGTAGCTGGTTTCTTACCTGATACAGGATGTCAAACTTTGTGAGTTATGTGGACTTACTATTCTCATAGGGTATCTAGATCCAAGATAGATTCTTTTATGATGTTATATGACTATTCTCATGTTATGATTTAATATTAACATTATAAATTGTTTCTAAGTATAGTACATTTTGTGTTTATTTCTGAAATCATTGTTGTTGCTATGATGGTACAAGTTTATTTCATATCTGTGGATATTTTGAATATGTTCATCTTATTATTATTTCATAAGGTTCACTAATGATTGTTCCAATGGTTATTGAGATGTTTGGTTGATTCATTGATGTATGTGCCAGTGGTCAAGGTAGTATTGTATAATACCATGTTTGGTTACTATTTATTTGGGTTTTAATTTTTATATGCTGCAAATCCCATGAAATGTTATTTATGCTTTAATTTAAATGAATTGATCTAATCATGATGCATACTGAGGATTAAATATGGAAGGACCAGTGTCATAGCATTCTAATACATATGAATGATTATGTCACTAGAACGTTCACTTTCTAGATTAGGTGCACTTCGATTTGTGTGTGTGTGTGTGCGCGCACGCGCGCGCGCTTCAACTATTTATACTTTGTGCACTTGTTCTTGATGTGTGCATGGTGAACAAGTACTAGACATCATTTGCACCTAAGCTACAAGTTTGAGTGTGTCTTAGCCCCGATAATGACATAGGAGAGTTATATTGGTCATTCATGATTTTAGCCAATATCATCCTTATATGGAGGGTATACCTGTATTGATATATTATACTATGGTTTTGTGTGGATAAAATTCAGACTTCATTTGCAATACTGCGATTATACCAGTAATTGTTTGTGCATTAGAGTTGACCATAGTTGTCACAAGTTGGGGGTTAATGTTGGTTTTAATCCTTATTGTTTATCTTTATTGCTTTTCTACAAGTGAGCCAAAGTGGATTCCTATTTATTGGAATTTGTTTGAATCAACCCAATTGAGCATTTTGATTATTTGATTTAATTTCTAATTAAGTCCTTAAGTGGCCTTTTATTTACATTTTTATTGTTTTAGTCAAAAGTGCCTTATAATGAAGAAATGCACTTCATTTTTTGAACACTTTTTCATTTTGGAGAGTAAAAATCTCTCAAATCCTCTTTTGAGCATTTTGGTGATTTGCTCGTTCAGAGAGTTATGCCTGACAAAATTTTGTGGGTAGCAGCTCATTGGATTCATGCCATAATTGCTCCCCTTTGTCTGGAGGCTTTTTCGATTTCACAGAGTATTTAATTTCTTCTACCCATTTTTGTGTTTCCAACATTTGGTGAGGTAGGGATTCTTATAACTTTAATTTTTCTTTGTTTCTTACTTTAAAGTAAATTGTTTTTAGTCTGTGGGATAACAATTAGTATTCCCCACATTTTCAATCCGTTATTTTGCTTGGTTGGGACTGTACAAATTTAATACAAAAATGAATGGTTTATGTAAGGTTATGTTGTCAGAATTTGTAGAAATTATTGGAAGGTGAATTTTATTGCATTGTTGGGCAATTTAGAAGCCAAATGGTATTCTTGGATTTTTTTAATTTTCAAATTTTGAAGCTTTTCTCATGGCTTCAATGGTTGTTTTCGCCTTGGACCTGGTTATGGTCCCAATAGAGATTTTATAGAATTGGGAATCTCGTTGTTCTGACGGTTGATTATTTTGTGCAGTAATGACATTAGTGTATGGAATTTTAATCCTCAAAGGATTCGTGGTCGTTTCCACAATTTTTGAGCCACGTGAGGCGCATGCGCCTAGGCTTAATTAACCTTTCAAATTTTCTTTATGGCTTTTCCCTTTATTTTTTGAGCTTGCAATCTTGATTTTATTGGATTGTTGGGATGTTGTGTATGTGAGACCCAATGGGTTCTCCTGGAATTGCGAGATTCCAGTTTTAATTTTTGAGCTTTTTCATGAGCGCCTCAAATTATGTGCTCTCCAGTTTCAAATTGTCACCATGTTGGGATGTTTTAGCTATTGGCCTTGATTGTATCTCATGGTTGTGATGGGATCCTGCAATTGTAATGAATAGAATACATTCTGGTTAATTAATACCACGATCCAAATTTTCACTTTTATCATTGATTTTATGGTTGTATGCCAAGTCGGTTGATAGCAAAAAATTGGTGCTTTGTGTATTTTTGGGCTTTGATATCCATCCTTGTGCTTTTCGTGAGATGTATGTCAAATCACATTGTGATCCATGCTCTTGGAAATGAGGCCATCAAAGTATGTGGGTGCACTAGTTTATTGCCTTGGTTTTCTTGCTATTATTTAATGCTTGATTTGAGATTATATCTTGATTCACTGATGTTGGTGTTGAGACCGCATCATGAGCATAATTGAGTTGTGACTTTTCAGGATCTATGAGATACCCATGCTCTTGGCTTGAGACCAATCGAGCTTTCCTTGCTTCATTTTGGTTATGACTTTGACATTATTTTAGTGCATTGCACTTATATTGCATTTGTTGTTTAGTGCCTCATTGTTGAAACAAGATGAACATGTTTGGTGTTTGAATAGTGGAGTGGAGTTGTTCTCCATGGTGAGTTGGGACACAAAGGGGTCACCAGAGTAACCCATGGAAAGTCTTAATCAAGTGAAAACTAAATAAATAAATTGGGTAAAACACATTAACAAGAATTAATATGACTACTGGTGTGGCGTTGTACTTTATTAGACCGTACGTTGGTGTAAGCACTTGTATTTTTGCAAAATTGACCTTTCTGGGTATAAATGTGCATACATCTACTGCCCCTGCACATATGTCTACAAGTTTTGTGCATTCATTCTATTCTCCTACACATTCATGCTTTTCGGTTGTACATTTATATTGGTAAATTGTTCATTCATCTTTCTTATTTCTGCACATTTATGACCAAGAGGAGTTCTCATGGACCTATGTAAAATGGGCTTGGTATTTGGTTTCCTTATGTTCTCAAGATCATTTTCATGTATTCATAGTTCATTTTTCATTTTGGTATGGTGTATTTTATCTCATATTTCATTTGGGTTTTAAAATGAACCTAGTGTTGTTTTTTCCTGAGGATAGATCTAGTCTCTTTGATTGACAATTATGGACAATGGTCCAGTTGGATCTCTTGTAACTCACTGTATGTTGTTTGAGCTTTAGTGAGGCATTATGGGAAACATGTGTATCCATTTCTGTGGATCTTTTTGGGGTTGTTATGATGGGACCCTTGGAAGTGAGTAAGACTTTCACTTGTGTGCAATCGTTCGATGATCATTGTTGTGATCTCTATTGCTTACACAATGTATGTTTTTTCTATGGACTATTGCAGTTAATGCTTGTGTAATTGCAAGAAAAAATTTATCAACGCATATTTTACCCTATTGTTCTAAGGGTTCCTTGGCGAGGTATTACATCTAGTATCAGATCCCATGTTCATACGTTGGGGTCTCTTAGTATATGTTGTATGCGTAGTTGATATTGTTGGTGCATGAGTGCGTGTGTGTCGTGTCGTGAGTTGGTGGTAGCTTGTTGCTTGGGTGCCTAGCTATGGAATTTTTTAGAGGTTCTAGAGGAACCAACCCAAGTAGAATGTAGTGGAGGAAGAGTACCTCCTAGACCTATTAGGGATGGAAGATACCCCTTGCATGAGAATCTCTTGCAAAGATTTTGGACCACTTTTTGGTGTGTTTCTCCTACCTTGTCATTGTTTGGATAACCTTGTATGGTATGATTGTGTGGATGCTTTGGAAATTGTGGTTGTTTTTCCCCTTGTTATAGCATGATAGCTTATATGTATATGTTGACTCTTGGTTGCTCCATATGCTTAGTATCCCTTGAGTAGCTTGGTTTTTTGTGTGACCCTACTTGGTCAGGGTGACTAATTAGTGTCCATGCATGCCCTTGAGTGTCTATTGACTAACTCTCTATGGAGGGTGGTGCATTGCATTTTGTGATTGTTGCATTGATGTGAAATTAAACACATGGATTCATGTTTAATATATTGGCATTTTTGTAAATGCACTTCGCTTTGGAAATCGATAGTTATGCACCATTCCATTAAAAAAGGAGAATATTCATTTGTAATGAAGATTAAATTATCATATGTAGATCATTTGAGTCAATGACGTATGTACCCAAATTTCATGGTTGCCTTTATCTCTTGTGTACTATTATGTCCTCTTGTTGTGTAGCACTACATTTAACTTGCATTGAGTGTAATGATGTAGCCACGTTGATCGTGCTTGTGCATTTAGTATATGTTGTGGTGTGCTTAAACCCTCTCCTGATTGAACCTTGCATAATGAATTTATTGCATTGCATGAAAAATATAAAGGGATGTAAATTGAGAAGGAATATTGTTAAATTTAATAGTGTTCAAAGTGATTCATATTGTTAGAACCATAGATGATTCATTGTCTGGTGTGTCTGGGTATATTCTCAAATGTTGTTGGGATGTTGTATTCCTCAGTATTGTGTAGC
Organism: Thuja plicata; assembly: GCA_018584345.1. Lineage (NCBI taxonomy): Eukaryota > Viridiplantae > Streptophyta > Pinopsida > Cupressales > Cupressaceae > Thuja > Thuja plicata. The sequence goes on along the minus strand of MU217413.1, from coordinate 166,421 downwards.
AGTTACTCCCTTTTATGTGACTAATATTGATCACAATGTGATGTGAATGTGTTTCATGTTTGGTGATTTACTTTATTTTCTTGATGGATTGTTTCATGTGTTGTGTGGGCTAGCATTGATTTTTTTTATTTTATTATAATCGGACTAGTCACCAAACTTCTCTATCTATCTTTTTGTGAAATTTGTCACATTTTATTTATTGTTGAATTGTGTGAATTTTGAGGATTTACTATTGGAATTGATGATTCCCCCATTTGGGTTCTCTCTTTTAAGTTTTATGGTGACTATTTCAAATGTTTGGTATTGTTGGTCATGTTTTGTGTTAAGTGTGAATCTATCATGTTCAATGTTAACCTTTGATAGTATGTGTAAGGGAGAACATTGCAGAGAACATTTTATGATGTGTTTATGGATAAAAAGAAGAATGTTAATTAGAATGCCTTCCTATTTGAATTATGAGCAATTCTTATTTTGTACACAAAAATAAGTTCATGTTGTCAATATCATGTATGTGCATGTTAGCATTATTTTGATTTAAATGTGCATAGACTAGTAAACCCCTTGTTTAATGATGTTAGTAAATGCATTGTGCAATTGATTGGTAGATGTGTACCATGTTAAATTATATTATAGTTGAATGTTTTTTATGTAAATGGTTAGCAAATGAATACTTGGTCTTTTATGAAACTCATTTTGAGCATTAGTTAGAATCATAATATAAATGTTGTCTTAATGAATGTCAAGGCATATCTTGTGTGGTAACAGTTGAGATTGAATACTTTCTTTGGATTTTGTGGTGTGAGTGAACTCTTTTGTGTAGGCTTTTAGTGCCTCGAGGTTGCTCTCATTCTTGTAATATTGAGGGTCTAAGTGTTTCCTTTCTTGGCATTGTTTATTCTGAATGGTTGGGTGTGACTTAGTCCACCTATGAGGTTAACCTTGGTTGTGGTTCTTGATACCATACCTTTCCCTTGTGATTGCCCCTTTGAGAGTTATTGTGGAGGTTCTTGATGCACAACTCTTTTGTTTGTTAATTTTTGGTGAGTGTTCTTTGGGCCACTTCTGTTATGTGTTCCCTAACTTCTCCTTTGGTTAGCGTAGTGTGGAGACAGAGAGCCTCATTTTTTATTCTTCAACACTCCCTTGGACATATCTTTATATGATTATATATGTGTGTGTGTATGTGTGTGTGTGTGTGTGTGTGTGTGTGTGTCTCATTATATTAGTTATGTTATTCCTCTTTGTGAGACCCCATATTGGAGATTAATTTTTCTGAAGGAATTCTGGGTGGTTTGTAATTCCTAGCTTCAGGCTAGAAGTGGATGCAGTCTCTGTGAACATAGCTTACCATCCTGAGCTTGGTTACAAATTTGAGTGTAGGACGATGTTTTCCATTTGGATTCATCATCACCTTGTTGAAGGTGAGACTGTGGTCTAGTTGGGTTGGGTAACCCTTGTTTCAACTATAGTTGAACTCTCGACATTAGAGAAATCATATTGCTCCTATGGTTGGTTTTAGTTGGCTTTTGTTTATCCCTTCATGTGGAAGAAGGGAATTATTGAGCCTTTGTAGTGTGAGTGCTCTTGGTTTTGATAGGGAACCTTTTGCATTTGTACCTCTTGGTGCCCTGAGTTGGACTTAGTGTCCCTCAGAGAAGTACATATTTATAGAGAATTGTCACATTTTCATATTCTTGAGTAAGAGACTCTGGTTGGATTAAAGTATGCTCCAGATGAGCAAGGTAATATTTTTGAGTCCTTAAGGATGATATTTTCCTTGTTCTTGAGTTGTCAACTTGAGATTCTTGGGTTCCTTGGTCTTAGAAGAGACCCTAGAGGGCACTATTTTATGGCTAGATGTATCATGATGAGGTAGAGCGGCAAGTGTTATGCCTCATTTGGTAGAGATCGTAGATAGATAGATCTTTCCTAGCACATATTATGATTCCTTTGCAAGTTTTGGAGAGTTGTTGATGTTATTTTCTGTGTATGTTGGTCCTTTCAACAGTTGTGAGGATGACTGGTAAGGAGTTGGTGTGGTTTTGCCATCTACTTGTGAAGGAGTTATATGGCTATCGTTGTGATTGGCTTTGGTTGAGGATCTCTCATTTTGTTTGCTTTGTTACGTGACTTAAAAGCTTCCATGAGTAATCATATCCCTTGGAGGGGATGATATCTTGCCTCTCCCATTTTTTTTTCTTGACATCCTTATGGATGTAGCTTCAACATTATGATGTGGTGTTTTGTTTGTGTAGTGGATGAGATCTCTTGTGATGTCTTCTTTTGGCTCTGGATATTTTCTTTGTTACTCAATGTGATTGGTTGAGCTCACCATATGCTTGTATTATATGATTGTTGGACCTGTGAGAGGTTGATACCTTGGGGTGATCTAATTTATGGCATTGCATCAACAAGTTTCTTATTTTCTTATGTCTGGTTGTGAGAACCATGCTGTTGTACTTGGTTGCTTTACTAATTCAAGATGTCAAACTTTTTGAGTTATCTAGACTTATTGCTATATTGGGTATATGGATCCAATATTGATTATTTTATGATGTTCTATGACTATTCTCATGTTATAATTTTGTATTGGCATAATGAGATGCATTTAAGTGTAGTACATTATGTATTTATTTTTGATATAAATGTTGTTGCTATGATGGTATCTAGTTTATTTTATATCTATGTATATTTTGATTATGTACATCTTATTATGATTTCATAATATTCATTGATGGTTGTTCCAATGGTTATTGAGAGTTTGGTTGATTCATTGATGTATGTGCCAATGGTCACGGTGGTATTATGCCTTAACATCTTTGGTTACTATATGTTCGGGTTATAATTGTTATATGCTGCAAATGCCATGAAATGCTATTTATGCTTTAATTTAAATGAACTGATTTAATCATTATGCATATTCAGGATTAAATATGGATAGACCAGTGTCGTAACATTCTAATTCATAAGAATGATTATGCCACTAGAGTGTGCACTTTCTATTAGGTGCACTTTGATTATGTGTGTGTGTGTGCTTCGACTATTTATACTATGTGCAGTTGCACTTGATGTGTGCATGTTTTAGTGAGCATGTACCATACATTGTCTCTGCCTAACCTACAAGTTTGAGTGTCTCTTATCCCTGATAGTCACTTAAGAGATAGTTACATTGGCCATTCATGATTTTAGCCAATATCATCCATGTATGGACAGTGTACTTGTATTGATATATTATACCTCGGGTACCGTGTAGATAAAATCAAGACTTCATTTGCATTATTTTGATTATACCAGTAATTATTGTGTATTAGAGTTGATTGCAGTTGTCCCGACAAGCTAGGGGTTAATGTTGGTTTTAAGCCTTATTGTTTATCTTTATTGCTTTCTGACAAGTGCGCCGAAGTGCTTTCTTGTTTATTAGAATTGGTCTAAATCAACCCAATTAAGGGTTTTGATTATTTGATTTAATTTCGCATTAAGTCCTTAAGTGGCCTTTTATTAACCTTTTTATTGTTTTATTCAAAAGTGTCTTATATTTCTTCATTTTTTGAACACTTGTTCATTTTGGAGAGTAAAAATCTCTCAAATCCTCTTTTGAGCATTTTGGTGATTTTGTCATTGAGAGAGTTTTTCCTAAAAAAAATTTGTGGGTAGTGGCTCATTGGATTCATGTCATGATTGCTACCCTTTTTGTACAGGCTTTTTCGATTTCACAGAGTATTTAATCTCGTCTTCCCATTTTTGTGTTTCCACTTTTGGGTGAGGTAGGGCTTCCTATAACTTTATTTTTACTTCTTTTCTTGCTTTAAAGTAAATAGCTTTTAGTGCATGGGATGAGAATTGATATTCCCCTACATTTTCATTTTGTTCTTTTGCCCAGTTGGACTTGTATGAATTTGATTTTTTTTAAAATGGTTTATGTAAGGTTATACTGTCAGAAATTTTAGAAATGATTGGAAGGTGAATTTTATTTCACTTTGGCATTTTTGGGCAATATATAATCCAATGGGTATTCTTGGAATTTGTATTTTTTTAATTTTTAATTTTGAAGCTTTTCCCATGTCTTCAACGACCATTTTGGCCTTGGACCTGGTTATGGTCCCAAATGTTATTTTATAGAATTGGGAATCTCATCATTATGATGATTGATTATTTAGTGTATTAATGACATTAGTGTATGGAATTTTAATCCCAAGGGGATTCGTGGTTGTTTCCACAATTTTTGAGCCACATGAGTGTGAGCCTACACTTAACCTTTAAAATTTTCTTTATGGCCTATCCCTTTCTTTTCTCAGCTTGCAGTCTTGATTTTATTGGATTGTTGGGATTTTGTGTATGTGAGAACTAATGGGCTGTCCTAGAATTGTGAGATTCCACTTTTGATTTTTGGGTGTTTTCATGAGTGCTTCAAATTCAATCCTCTCCAATTTTGGATTTTCACCATGTTGGCATGTTTTGGTTGTTGGCCCTGGTTGTATCCCGTTTGTTGGTTCCCAAATCAAGAGATTGGAAAGTTCTCAAAGGATGTCAAGCTTTGTCTTCAAACTTTCCAATTGACTTGGCCAACTGACAGGATCAACCAAAACTTGATTGAAATCCTCTACACTTCAGGATCTGCAAGACCCAGGTGGGTAGGCCTATTCGTCAACTATATCTCCAAGTTGAAGCCTTTTATGTCATATTGTTTGCAATATTCTTTCTTAATCCTTGCTTCAGAGAAGCACATACTTGTAGTATAAGATTAATTTTAGATCACTTGATCACTTCTTTTTAATCTTCTCTACAAAACTTTACTCCTACACTTACCTGATTTCAAACTTAGTCTTCTACTTCTTCTATTTAATAATATTTCCTACTTGCTTGAAATAAATATGAAAATAATAATATTAAAAGTTCTTTGTTCTTTGAAGAATTCAAGACCAGCCCCTTGTCCTAATTGGGCATAGAGTAATTTATTATCAAACCCTCATGTACAACTCTATGAGATAGTATTTTATCCTTTAGATAAACTATCAACCATCCAATCCTATCAATGCAGAATGATTAAGTAAATAACACATCAACCAGTCCAATTGATTTTAATTTCCCTTTCAGAAAACCAATTAGACAAGAAACATAATGACAAAAACTTCACAAATGCTTCTTGATAACCAGATTAATGTGGAAGACAAATAATCTCTCTACACAAGTTTTAAAGATGTTAATTGATTCTTAAAATCAATAATCACAAAAGACCAATCCAATAAGAAAGTAACTCCATACCACAATTTGGGACAAGACAAATAGGATCTTTGTATTGCTTCAAATAAAAAGTATATAATATATGAGTTTTTGTTCAACAGCTATGTTATTCTATCATTCTAAATTCTATCTCATCACCACGATCTTGGTTTCCCCTTTATAGAAAAGAGGGGAAGCGACAAGCTTCAGGCCATTTACATACATGCATTTTCATAACTGAACATCCTAAACATAAACCAAACATTAAAACACTAAAAAATGATTAAGATTTTTGAAATAACATAAGAAACAATATGGAAAGTGTCCCTACTAGCGACATAATCATTTGATGATTTTCTCTTCTTCCTCGATCACTTAGCGCTTCTTTCCTTTGGAAGGCGTCTTGGCATGCCTCGAATATTATTGCACCCATTATGAGATTTGTGTGCGTGTAGGGCACTGATGGTGTAGGACATCTGGTATGTTGAGTAGATCATCTCTCCATCTTTTTCTTATAATAACATGAACCCCCACCACGAACTTCGAAAACCTATTCTCAAGAGCAATAAACCTATCCAAAAATATGTTAAAATTTGACATATTGAATTATTTATTCTCCTTTAGGTGAGATATGATTTAGGGATCATATCTTTGTATTCAATCTTCCATTCTTCTAAATTTTTCACTCGGCCCTCTTTATCAACAAAATCTAGGATTGTCCAATGTTTTGATTACTTGTAAAAACATGTTTTGAAGGGGACCCAAAACCCTTTACAAAGCACAAAGCAAAAGAAAGGAAGAAGTAGGATCAGCCAAAAAAATAATGCCAACAACGAATAGCCCACAAAAGGGCATCAAAAACCAGCAAAAACCCAAAAAACCAGCCAAAGCACCAGATGAGCTGGCCAAGTTCAGAATTCCATCTTTTTCATCCAGGGTTTCATCCATTTTGGCCCAAATTTCATCCAAGCTCATGATACTTCTTTTTAGCTCTTCCACATTCTTCTTCACCACAAGAGACTTCTTCTTGCTTCTGGCCCGGTAACTAGAGCTTGGACCACCTGCAGCCCCCTCAACATCATTCTTTTGATCATCTTCCTCCCCTGTGTTGTTGTCTAGCGAGTTGATTAGGATTTTAATTTTGCTACTAGATGCTAACATACCATCCTTACTATGCTTGAGGATGTCCATGATAATGCTCTCCATTTTTTTCATCCTGTTCTACTCTTCATCGAGGATAATGTTTGCATTCTGGATCAGGTTGCTCTCATTGAGACCTTTTTCCAGCTTCTCCTAAAGGATTGCATTAGTGGCTTCTAGCTTCCTGCATTTGAGGTTGAGCCCATGTATCTCCTGGAAGCACCACTTATTGTATCTGAAAGAATACAGAGCCTGAGCTTTGGCCGTTTGAAGAGCCCCAATAGTAACTTCCTCCTGATCATCAAAGTCTTCAAAGACCATTCCGATAGAGGATTCTCTAACTCTTCTCTCATTGGTGTCTGCGTTATCCTCTTCAGAATGATCCTAGGTATCTTGGGAGACATGCATATAGTGTCTCATACCCTCCACAAACTCATCAAGAATGAGAACTTCCTCATCTTGGAAATTCCTCTCAGAGGTATTCTTCTCCGCATAGTGAATAGCCGTATCAACCAAGACATCAACACTTTGGGAATTTTGCAGAATGATGTCTTGGTAATTTGACTCATTGACATTCTCTACATCCTCCATGGTGCCCAACTTCTCTTTTTCTTTGTTCTGCCCCTCAGCCAAATTTTGTTTTTCTTTGTTTTTCTCCTCGACCTCAACCTCCCTATTCTGGGTATGAATGTCCTTGTTATGGGTATCAACAACGACGATATCGACAATCTCATTCTTTTGCTCAACATTATTTCTAGTCTCCTCATAGTCCCTATTCTCTTCCTCACCCTTGTCCTAAGACTCGATGATGTCCTCCGAGTCCTCTGTATCTTCCTCTTCATCATTAGGGTTTTGCTCATTTTGTGATTCATAGAATTTTATTTCCTCTAAATCCTCAGTGTCGTTATCTTCTTCATGGCTACTCTTCGTAGCTTCCATCTTCACATACCGATCTGCTTCTTCGAATTGCTTTCAAGATTAGTCTCACCTATTTGTTTACCCTTGCCCTTAATGGGAGTTTTGACAATAAGGTTAGGGATAGAATCCATTATGTATTCATAAATAAACAGAATCAACCCTTCATGTAGGAAGGCCTTCTTAGCCTTCTTCTTACGCTCATTTAGGCTTTTAATAAGAGAGTTATGTAAATAATAGGGGATGTTAATGGTATCTTTATACCTCATGAAATGATTGAGAAACATGAAATAGCAGTACTACGCCCGAGTGAACCACCCATCAAGCGTAAAATACTCCATAAAGACCAAGAGGGTATTGCGCCATATTTCCTTGACCTTGTTGACATCAATGTACCCATTGACTTGGGCATCTTCAAAATCCTTCTTCTCCTTCTCAGATTTGAGAAACTTCTTAACCACCATATCTGAGATTTTCCTATTTCTATATAAATTTAAAACCTTGTTGGGTATACCCGTCACCTGGGCAATAAGATCAACCGAAAGGTTGATAGTCTTCCCATCCATAGTAATGGTCTCTCTTTTCCATCCTTCAAAAAACTTCTAGGTTACAATTTTATCAAACTCGTGAAGCTTTTCTAAAAATGGGGTGACACCTCCCTTCTTCATTTTATGCCATACCATACACATATCTTCGCCTTGAATCTTGTGACAATTAGCAGGTTCCTCCCTTTTGAGATTGTCACCCATGATGGAAACCTTCAAATCCATACTCTGATCTCTTTGAATAGCTTCGAGCATGTTCTTACAAAAGTTAACCTTCTCAGAAAAGTTTGACGAGTTGGAAATAGAAACCCAGAAAGTATGGGAGAATAAAGTGTTATTAATGCCAAATCCTTCGCTCCAATTATTCCAATAAATATCCACAGGCTTCGTAGTACTCATACGTGTAACACTTGTCACCTTAGAGCATTCCTTCTTTATGTGTGATTTTGTCATAATTGATTTTAGATTTTGTGTTCTCATTCAAATTCGCAAAGCTTTCCCATAGGGTGACATCACCAAACTTAACTCCCAAATTAGCAAATTTGTCCACCACGGAGTTTCTGTCCCTGTACACGTGGGATATATGCACTTGATCACATTCAAAAATAATATCCTTCGCCTTTGAAATCACATTATCGATGGTCCATGAAGGTATAGCTTCACCCTTGAGACACTTAATAATGTTCATTGAATCTCCCTCCAGCCAAATCTTTTTTAAATTGAGAAATTTAACAAGTTCAAGTCCATGAAGAGCTCTCATAGCTTCAACAATGTGATTAGTTTGAATTCCTATAGGGGCGCAATAGCGTCAATGAAGTTGCCTCTACAATCTCTAATTATGCTACCACACCCAACAAGGTCGTGGTTACCCTTGGCAACACCATCAAAATTGATCGTAAGCCACCCTTCTGGAGGGGATCTCCAAACACTATTCTCATGTTTACCCTCCTTAGTCTTGGTTTCATTGATATTCCAGCATATCTATGTGTTTCCCTTATAAATATTTTCATGGCATCCTCTAAGGGATTTTTCAAACACAGTGGAAGGATTACTGGAATTGTCCCAAAAAATTATGTTATTCCTTTCTTTCCAAATGTTCCATGCCACGTGGGGGGGACCACCATATTCCAAGTTTTATTAACCAAATCATTGGAGTTAGGACTATGTCATTGCTGACAAAACTCTTGGATGGATCAGGGGAAAACCCAGCAAATGTTCCATTTCTGCAAGAAAAAAGACCACACCTGTTGAGAAAAGGAGCAATGCAAAAAAAGGTAGTTAGTATCTTCCTCATTTTGACAACAAAGGCAACATCTATTAGGGATAGAGAATCCCATTTTTTTGAGGTTATCCACAGTAAGGGATTTATTTTGGATGAAAATCCAATAGAAGATCTCAATCTTAGGAGTAAGAACTTTGTTCCAAGCCTTGGCCCAAAAAGGGTTGGGGTTAGGATAGTGAAATTGAAGTTAATAGGTCATAGAAATAGAGAAGATCCCATTAGGAGTAGGGGCCCAAACCAAAGATTCATCCTTAGAATCACAGATGCACTAAGCTAGGAGGGCTTTGTCAATACCATCAAAAGCAGGATTTATACCAGCCAGTTTCAACCGGCTATTGTTAACCCAATAATATTTAACAAAAGTACCATATCTATTTTTGCATCTGTTTATGGAGCCGTAAAAATCAAGGTTGTCACACAGGGGCATATCCATCAACCAACGATCATCCAAGAACTTGATACTTTGGCCATTACCCAGCTTCCATTTCTTCCTCATACTGGCAAGATTTCTAACAGAGTTAATATTCCTCCAGAAAATAGAACCTTCAACTTTATCATTGTTAGATAGAAAAGAATTTATAGAAGGGAGATCATAGAGGTGCTTATGTCTGCAAATGGTGTTCCATTCCTTAGGTTCCCCATAGATCCCCCACATCTATTTGGCTAGCAGGGCATTGTTGATAACTTTGATCGGCCTTAACCCCAATCCTCCCATATTTTGGGTTTACAAACCTTATCCCAAGCAATCAAAGGGATACATTTTTTTCGTCAGCACTAGACCAAAGGAATCTTTTTTGTATACTTTCTATCTTATAAGAGAATTTCATAGGAATCTTAAATAGACTAAGAGCATAAATAACCAATCTTTGCAAGGAATATCTAATGAGGGTAACCTTACCTGCCTGAGATAAAATAGTGCCTTTCCAACCAGCTAGTTTCTAGTTAAATTTATTGATAAGAAAATTCCAAAAGGAGTCAGCAACATTCAGCCCAAGGGGGAGGCCTAAGTAGGAGAAAGGAAAGCTAATGATTTTGCAATATAAGATTCTGCCTATCCTGGCCTACCTATCATCTGGGGTGTTGATGAAGAATAAGGCACTTTTTTCCAGTTAATCAGTTGGTCGGTAACTTTGGTATAAACATTAAGGGCCTTTTTCATAGCACTAGCTTCTTTGACTGTAAATGTTCCCATAGTGATAGTATCATCCACAAACTAGGGGTGGGAGAAAATTAGAGGATTGGAGGAAGGACACAACCCCATGATAACACCCTTGTCCACCAACAACTTAAAATATCTCCCCAAGCATTCAGCCAGTAGAGTAAAAAGAATAGGAGAGATAGGGTCCCCCTGTGTGAGACCTCTGGAACTTTTGAAGAACTTGAAAGAAGAACCATTAATGATAACAGAAAAAGAAGAAGTTCAGACCAGCTGGGAAATGATTTGAATGACCCTTTCATTAAAGCCAAATTTCCTTAGAACAAGGCTCAAAAACTTCCAATCAACCCAATCATAAGCTTTAGACAAATCAAGTTTTAGGAGAAAGCCCTAATTACTAGCCAATGAGGCAGAATAAATGTTTTCATGAACCAAAATAATAGAATCAAGGATTTGTCTACCTGGAATGAACCTATTCTGATGACGAGAAATCAACGAAGGGAGAATAGCCAGTAGTCTAGAAGTTCAAAAATTTCACAAAATCTTATAAAAGGAATCATAAAGGTTGATAGGTCTAAAATGATAAAAGGACTGAGCTCCAACAATTTTGGGAATCAGGACTAAAAGGGTACCATTGACTTCTTTAAGAAAAAACCTACTTCCAAAGAATTCTTTCACATCATTAGAGACATCCTTCTCCAGAATTTTCCAGAACTTTTGGAAGAAGAACATCAGGAAACCGTCCGAGCCAGGAGCTTTGTCTCCTTCTGAAGAAAAGACCGCCTCTTTGATTTCCTTCTTAGAAGGAATAGACAGAAAAAGGAATAGGATTGTCCAATGTTTAATAGTGTGAAAAGAAGATAATTTTTCTTCTATTCTTCCCTCTTCCTATTCAATGTACATTATCTCCTTGATAATAGTATCAATTATTTCTTTTATTTCCTTTATCTCCACAGTAGCATCTGGGTCCCTCTGTGTAACTTCACAAAGCCTGATTAGATCAAAATGAAAGGGTTTCCATCTCATAGAAAGTTCATCATGTTGTGGTTTATTTTTTCCAAATGTTTCCAACATATTTGGTAAAGTATGATATTCATTATATACATCATCACATTTGTTGATAACCAAATCAACTCTAAAAGATAACGCAGGTTCTAAAGAATTAAACACATGCTTAGGAATTTCACACATCATCTTTTCTACAACAATTTCATTAACTTTTTATTTGGAAACATTATCAACTAAAACATCATCGGGTATGGAAGGAGCATCTTTATGTAATATCAGAGCCTTGCTCTAGCTTTCACCCTTCAGTTCTTGTAACTCCTTCTTCAAAGAAGCATTGGCAAGATACAATTCATTGATTACTTTGTTCATATCCACTTCCCTGGTTTGTGCTTGCTCAATCTTCTTGTACATATGTTTAACTTGATCATTGTTAAACATAGCTCTATGCATCAGCTCTATAGTAGCAACCAGTGAGGAAGTATCATCCATCATTTGAACCACTTCTGTTCCATCAGCTCCTTTGACAATATCAACCAATTTTGGTTTGTGGGGACCCTTGAGACTTACCCATGCAGCCAAAATTTATGTTTTAGGGTTGTATCTTGATCTAACAATCTTTTCTTCTCTATTAAATTCTGCTATAAATCTAGGATCATCATGTCTCCTTATCTGATCAAGTAAAAATAAATGTTTAAGAGAAAGTCCAGGAACAAGTAGCATTTCACTTTTTTTGTATCATTTCTTTGGCTTCATCTAGAGTACACTTTACTTCATCTAAGTTATTTTCTCTAGGAAGTCGGTTAACAACTTATTCATGTTTGGACACCTCAACACCCATCAGTCTAAGTTGCTTCCTTTCTTCAAAATCTTTCATCTTCATCTGTATCCAAAAATCCTTGAATTCTTGTGTGTGGATGTATTTATCATCTTCAATAAATCTAGTAGAAATAACATCTCTCTCGTCAGTGATCTCAATAGGCTCTTCTTCATCATGAAGTTTAGCCTTATATCCATGTATCTCTTCTTGAAATACAAGAGGGGGGATGGTTGGTCTACTTCTTCATCATTTCTTAATGCTTTCAATGCACTAGCAACCTCCTCTATTTATCCCTCTCCTTCAGAGTCTTCATAAGGAGAAATGGGGACCGCCTCATCTGTTTTCTTCCTTTTGGGAGGTGGGGAATCTGAATCTGAATCATGAATTATGAATTTCCTAGGATTTTTAGGATGAAGTTTAACCTCTTGTGGTATCGTTTCAACAGATTTTCCATATAATTTTTCAAAATCTTTTATACAAAACTGCATCCGAAAAATTTCATTAGTTTGATCATTATGGAACTGAGGTTGTCCTTTCTTTTGCCTCTCCTCTAGTTTCATCATGTTCTATTTTTTCCAACTCTACAAAACCTAGAGAGGGTTCACAAAATTCCTTCCAATATCTTTCATCAAATCAATTTTATGCATGTATTCTTTTATAAAAGATTGAATATGACCCTCGAGGTCATAGGGCCTTTCTGTTTCATCTCCAAGGCGATATGCATTCTTCAAATAATCCTGCAATTTTTCTAATGAACCTAAACTAATAGAGAAGCCTGTAAATCTATCAACATGCGACATAAACATCCCCTTCTTTCTAAGTCCATTGACCTATTTCTCAAACCATAACATTTTCCAAATGAATTAAAGAAATGAAACTCTCTTAGATACAAAAACTGTTAATTTGTGTGGTGTCTTCCTACACCCATAAACTCTTATCAGAGAATGATATCCCTTACAAATCTAGTTTGAAAAATTGTGAGTAAATCCCCTTTTAGGGTAATACTCCAATGGCCTCAAAATAGCCCTTATCTTCAATGGAATCATCTCTACCCATTTTCTGAGTGATCTTAATATCCAAACCACAAAATAATGATGGAAGACTTTGTAATTACAATCCTTCATATTCCTATCCCAAGTCCTGCACCACAACTATAGTGGGAGCCTGGTCCCCTACCCTTCCAACATTGTTAATTTCATGGAATGACTGAAAACAATATTGTTTTGGAATAGAATTAAGTATCACAGTAAAGAATATTTTTTGACCTATCTGTTGGTTTTCCATTGAACTAGCTGCTTATGTAGAATCCTTTCAATCTCAGAAGCCAAGTCAAAGTCAAAGTAAAGGTTAGGGTTTTGAATCCTCATAAACATGTACATTAATTCTATGGGCATTTTTTTTCTCTCATCCTCCCCATAAAATTTCCCCCAACCATAATATGTTCTTTTAAAGAATTCCATGAAATCTTTTGTGAGATATGGTCCCTTATGGTACAATTTCACTGGCATGTTGTTCTCCCCTCTATCTTGGTGAGAGCTTTCTTGTTTAAAATCCAAAACATTCTACAATACAAGATTTAGTAATGACCAGAAGAGGGATGCCATCTATTTTCCTCACCGTTTTGGTTTATGGTTTATAATTATTAGCTAGGGCTTCAATTAATCAACATCAACAAAAAGATTTGGTACAATAACTTTCACTAGGTCTAAATTCCATGGGTTGGAATTAGGTGTCTTTTCATGTCTACTGACATAAAAACACCAAAAGAGTGACCTACATGTATGAGGTAAGTCAACATCCATACATTCTGACCATTCATCTAAAAACAAGGTTTTCGTGCATGTTTCTATAGACCTTGGTAACAAATTTAACAGAGGTTGTTGTGGAGGGACTTTTAGTAGATCTTTTTTTACTACTTCCTCCTACTTCTTAGGCATTATGATATTTTAATCAAAACTAGAGCAGAGAAGTTGAAACCTTTTAACTTACTATTTTTTTACGATACCCAATTATCTACAACACCTTAGCTCAATGAAACTATGCACTACTCTCTTTGCACCAAATCCTCTACAAATTTAAATTAATTCTTTGTCACACCAACTTCAACTTTCCTTCCATAGTCTCCGATAATAAATTTTGTACTTCTGGTGATTAAATTCCAAAAACATCATTTACTTTGTGCTTGCGCCATTTAATTATTTCAATGTTCCAAGCGTGTGTAATGTATGTTTAAAAATTTGGTCATCATTTCTATTAAAATAAGATAAATCCACTTCACATTATCAATTTTCTCACTCCAATGGGAAAATTCCCTTTTTTCTAATTTGCAAGTCCTTCTAAACTTTCCTTGCGAAATAGTGATATGTTTCGCTATATCACAACCTTCAATTTTGTACCCCGCGAAATATAAAAAGGTTCGTCATTTCTCAATTATTACTTTATGCCTTTGTGAAATCGCAAAAGGTTCACTATTTTGCAACCCTTTCTATTTGGCTACTACGAAATAGCGAAACACTTTAAAATAAACACTTATGTTGCAAGATCATAGGAAAATCATACTTTGGTGATGTTTTTGGATTCCAAAAATCAAAGAGGATGATCTTTTAGGGTGACTTGATAAAATATGCCTCACAAAATTCACTCTCCAAACATGTGGAAACATGTAGTTTATTCTCAGGTGCTGCTTGTGACGGACTTCCAATAGAAAACTCTAGTGGCTTAAATCTTTGAGATGACTCATGAAATACAAAATCTTGGTAATGACCTGTAGTAGTTGGCTGATGAAGTCAAAATTTTGGAGGTTCCAACAATGGCTCTTTTTTAGGATGAGGTGGTCCTTGAATACCTACAAGAATTCAGAAGCATCTCTTGAAGAAGCAGACAAAACATTAATAGGAACAAAATCATAGCAAAAGATAGATAAATGAGTAACAATATACAAACGGAAAGAAAAAAAATTGAACCTAATCTACTGTGCATGGAAAATACCCTTTCCTCTTAAGAGAAAAAGTGCTTCAAGAACTATCCATGGACTGGAAATTCTTATGCTTCACCTTAAGTGTTCTGCAAAAAATATGAGTTTTCTCCGCCTTTTCCTATGATTATGTATGGTCCAATCCACAAGGATTCAAATTTTTCATGCTTCCCCTTTTCCTGATTTATGTAATTCCACATGAGTACCCATTCTCCCTCTTCAAACTTTCATCTCTGGGACTTCTTTTCATGAAGAAATCTCACCTACTGCTGGAATTTGTGGCTTTGCTCCTGAGCTTTCCTCCTCATCTCATCTAACTCTTCCAGTTGCATATACCTGTGTTCCAAGGGATCTATCAACTCTATTTCCTCATCAATTATAAATTTTTGTACCGATAACATATTTTTTAGTGGAAATATTTCTTTCTTTCCATTGAAAAACTAAAATGGTAATCTGTCAATGGACTTCTTAACACTGATTCTATCAGCCCATAGTGCCAATTTCAATTTGGAGCCCCAAGCCCTTTTATTATTATCCAGAATTCTCTTAATAATTTTCAATATGTTCTTATTACTAGACTCTACCTGACCATTCCCTTGTGGATGATATGGCTAAGAGTATGAAACTTCAATACCATAATCCTTGCAGAAATCTAAGAATTCTTTTGATCTAAAGCACATATTGTTATCAACTATGAGCTTGCAAGGAACCCCAAACCTGATTAATATGTTTTCCATTAAATATTTTATCACCACATTACTAGTAGCTTGCCTTGTAGGTATTTCTTCAACCCATTTGATAAATTAATCAGTAGCTACCAGTATCCATCTGTGACCGCCACTATATTTATTAGATATTTAACCAATGAAATCAATTCCCCATTATTGAAATGGTTCTTCAACTTGCATAGGTCTTAATGGAAAGGCTCCCTGATATTTTAATTTACCTAAGAATTTTTGGTAGTTTTGACATTTCCTCACATACTCATGACAACCATTGAAAACACAAGGCCAATAATATGATGCCTTAATAATTTTATGAGTTGTAGTCTTAGCAGAAAAATGTCCACCACAAACACCATCATGTAATTCTTTCAACATAGATTTTGACTGATACTGATCTAAACAAAACAAAAATAATCAATCATAATTATTCCAATATAAATCTCCCTGGATCAAAACATACCTAGCTGATTTGGATTTCATGGTTCTTTTCTGACTTTCATTCAATCCTTTTGGGCATTGTACATGTTTTAGATGGTAGACTATATCATTGTACCATGGCACGATCTCAATACTCATAACAACATCTTCAATGTCCATATGATTGATCTAAATTGCTTCCAAGTTTGAATCATCCAACAACTTTGCCAATCCCTTCCCTCTCACAAGCTTTGTGAACTAAATATCAATTTTAAATTCTTTCACCTGGTTTATCCATCTGCACCTCCTACCTGTTACTTCACATTGTCTGAAGATATCTTTAACTGTTGCATTAGGAACATATGCCACCACTTTTGCTCCAACAAGGTAAGGTATAAAAGACTTAATTGCTTTTAATAGTGCATATAATTATTTCTCATTTATGTCATACTTCAACTTAGCCTCTTGTAGGGTTTTACTAAAAAATGTTATAGGTTGTTCATAGCCCTCTTCATTTTTTGTAAAATAAAAACAACAATGGTGTGGAAGGATGCAAAATAAAAAAATTGGAATGGTTTGGAAAAATCACGAGATTTCAATATAGGGGCCTCTTTGATAGCTCTCTTGATAGCGATAAACACATCAAGGGACTCATCATCCCAATCTAACTTAGCACCCTTTTTCAATATTCTTGAAATGGGTTTGAAAATCTTAGCAAAATTAGATATAAATATTATTACAAAATTTATTTGTCCAAAGAAATATTGAATACCTTTCACCATTTTAGGGATGTGGATCTTATCAATAGCAGCCACATGCTTTGGATCAATCTTTACTCCTTCTTTGGAAATAATGTGTCCTAACAATTTACCTTTAGTGACACCAAAATGACATATTTTAGGATTCAGGGAAATACCATTTTCGAGTGCCTTCAAGAATATTTTCTCCAGGTGATTGTAATGATCTTCTTCTTTATTTTAGTATGCAATGAGATCATCCTGATAAACTACCATGATGACATCAATCAATTCCTTGAATTCCACATCCACATCTCTCTGAAAAGTTTCTCCAACATTTGTCAACTCAAAAGGCATCCTCACATTAACATATGTTCCCCAAGGAGTAGTGGATGCAGTTTTGTATTGTTTTGGTTATTTTACCTTGACTTGGTTATATCCAGAGAAACCATCCATCATTGAAAACAATTCATTTCCTGTCACTTTCTGCAACAAAACTTCTATGTTAGGAAATGCATAATTGTCCTTTAATGATGAAATGTTCAAGTTTCTAAAATCCACACAAAGTATGACATCTCCATTTTTCTTCCTGACATGCGCCAAATTAGACACCCAGGTAGAATGTCTAATGGGTTTAATGATTCCTCCATCCCTGAGCTTCTTCAAATCCTCTTTTATTTTAGGGGCTAGGGTAGGATTGATGGGTCTTTCCTTTTCCTAAATGGTTTTGCATCTGACTTGAGTGGTATCTCATGTTGAAATAGATATTCTTTGTAGGTCTTCAACTTATCATATGACCAAACAAATACATATTTGTATTTCCTCAATAGTGCTATCAAAACTGTCCTATCCTTTGGTGTGAGCCTTTCCTAATGTACACATCCCTAGGGGCTTTTTCAATGCCAAGATTTATTTTTTCAATGTCCTCCCCCTTGATAGGATCTGGCTTATTTTCTGCCTTACCATCTTTATCAAACATCATTTCCAAAGCTACTAATCCTCTAGGGATCTTATTAGTTTTAGCTATACAACTTTTCCAAACAAGGTATCTTTTCCATCTTCATGCTCCACAAAGGTGGTAAAGTCTATCTCCTATGAGTCATACTGCTCTTCACATCTTAGGAATTTCAATAAATCCACATCATCTTCAAAGACTTTCCAGTTACACACATTATCTAGGACATAAGGCCTTTTTTTTGCTTCAAATATTGCTACATCTTTGAATGTTGCATCATTTGACTTTAGAGCTACATTTTCTAGGAAATCAGCTATAATATTTTTGGATCTACCTACCCACTCTACTAAGAATGCATCAAATAATTCAATTGTATCCCAGACTTCATTTTTGTACTATTTTAACCTTGCATTATTAGTGGTGTATTTAGATATTATTTGATGAATTATTAGTTTAGAATCTCCATAAACTTAGCAGCTTAATACCATGCTTACAATCCAAATTAATTTTTAACAATAATGCTTCGTATTCTGCTACATTGTTTGCACAACCAAACGTCAAGAGAAGATTACTTGAATATCTTCCCATCAAGAGAAATGAAAATAACCCCTATGACATTACCCCCTTTGCTACAGGCTCCATCAAAGAACATCCTCCAGATTAACCCTTGATTCTTCTCAGCATGGATTTTGATTTTCTCTGTATTCCTCATCTCTGGTTTTGTAAGCTGAACTTTTAAATTATCCATATCTAAATGGGAAAAACATGTTAGCTGATTAGGATCAACTTCCTCAATGATGTATGAGGATCTTGGATCTCTATTTATTCTAACTTCCCTTCCATTCACTAGGATAGTGGCATATGACTGGTGTAATTGTACATGCCCCCAACTAATCCAGTCTACTATTCAGAAAGTAGCATACCACAATTAGGAGAAACATCCACAACTTTGATATCAGTTTTATTTATTGCTTCTGGATATTCAACAATTTTAAATTCAATATCCTTCATAACACCCACAAAAGGAACTGATCTATTATCCATGGCATAACATTTCCCATATATTGTGTCTACACTTAATCCCAGTTCTTTCATAACATCGGATGGTATGATGTTTATAGAAACCCTAGAGTCAATCATACAATTCCTTACAAGTTTATTATTAATCAAGAGTGTCATATAGAAGGGATCAATTTGAGAAGGAATTTTAGTCAAAGTAGTGTGTGCATAAATGTTGTGACACTTCTATGAATCATTCCATTCAAGGTTGCTCAAGAATGAGGCCTCAAATATCGATCCATAGCTCTCTAGTCATTGATGTGTAAAAATGTAAAATGAAGGCCCTCAGATTGACCTAGTTGTGTCTATTGCAAATACACCATGAAACGAGAGATTCAAATGCATAAAAATGAGATCTACTCTATATGATTGCAATGTCTGAAAGAAAATTAGTCTAAATGATAACAATGCATGGCTAAATCTATGAAAGGAAATACAAATGCAATATTAATCTACAAAAATAAACATGATTCTAATCTATATGAGGAGCCATGAATGCAAGAAAGAATGAGACAAGAAGAGAGAAGTTGCAATATCCAAGCTCAAATGCTCAAATGCTCCTCCAAAATTGCTCTCCAAACCT
>MU217413.1:102666-113492 GCA_018584345.1 Thuja plicata | reverse complement strand
ATTAGAAGAATTTTATTTAATTAAATGGGAGGAATTTAATTTAATTAAATAAGAGGAATTTTATTTAATTAAAAGGGAGAAATTTACTTTAATTAAATAAGATAAATTTTATTTAATTAAAAGGGAGGAATTTAATTTAATTAAATAAGATAAATTTTATTAATTAAAAGGAGGAATTTAATTTAATTAAATAAGATGAATTTTATTTAATTAAAAGGGAGATTAAATCTTTTAATTAAAATAAAAAATGATCAAACCTTAGGAAATATTGAAATAATTGAATTAATTACAATTTGATCAAGGAAATTGATTTGAATTGAAAATGTTCCAAAGCATTGATTTGGGAAATTGATAAATGGGGCCCAAAGTCTAGGCGACCATTTTAGGGTGCATAAAATAATTTAGCTGTTCCACAATCAACTAGGGGAAACCCTAGTGCAGATACTCTATCAGGTGCTTCCTGTCCCGTGACATTATTTTCTATTATATTTTAGTTATCTAACCTGTTAGTCATGGAAAGGGAACAATGGGGACAATAGAAGAAAGGTTTAAATCAAGTCATTGAGAGGAAATATCAAGAAATCCTGGTAAAGAAAGAAGAAGTGGAGTAGCTTCATGTGAAGCTTACTAAGGTAACATCGTTGATACCTGAGTTAATAAGTTGTCGATCTCCATCTCCAGTTTATACCATATTTCTTAAGGAGCAATTTTTAAATTATTAAATGAATTGTGTAATGAGAGATAGGTCTCCATTGTTGAATGATCCCCTTGATTTTTTTCAAGCTTTTCATAGCTCTCCTACAACAATACAAAAAAATTTGTGTGAAAGTTTCCTCCATAACCTTGCGGTACCCAATGATAGGGACTAGAATCCCTTGTTGTATGTTGGGGATATCCAGTTAAGAGCCCTTATGTCATGGATCCAAAATGAAATAAGTATGGAATCCCAAGCTAAGGTTTATAGGGATTTGGAAGAAGAAATTCCTCTCTACCTAAGACCATAAGCCAACGATCCTAAAACTTGTTATTATGAGTGGCTGAAAATTGCTCAATCAGATTCAGGGAGTAAATTCATTTATCCCCTCAGAGATACAACCTTTGATGAGTATGTTTGAATGACCGATGCTGAGTTGCCTAAAGCTAAAAACTCAATCCAATGGCATTGGATCAACATGACAAAAGAAATGAGGAATAAGGAGCCACGTTCGCCTCTTAATTTCAATATGGAAAATAGGCGAGCTCCATGGTATATAACATTGGGCAAAGTAGGACAGATTTTCTGGATTCCACTTACCTTTCAGTCACCCTTGCTTATTTCCCCTTTATTGGAAAATTCAGAAAACATGGACGACTATGATATGACAGGGGAAGTAAGAAGGTGGGATAAACACAGGGATACTAAAGGATTCTATTAGAGTCGTGCAGAGGGAGGTATTGGGTAGAAGACAACTGCAGACTACAGGATGACAACAAAGATAAAGAACTACATGTTTGTTGGAGGTCTAGCAAAAGGAAAATCTAGGGGGAGATGATGAGGCCAATTTAAGGCCTATTTGGTTTATAATTTCGTATGTCTTTATGCTTAGGACTTGGAACCTCATGAGTTTTTCTTAAGCTTGTTCAGACTGCTTATGCTTTAAAGCTGCTATGTGTGTGCACTTTAAGTTTAATGAATATACTATGTATATGTTGCATGGTTATGTGGAATGAAATCTTGTAACTTTTCATCTTACATTAGTTGGGTAGTTCTTCCTGCATCCATGTGATGAGACAAAAAGCTAATATAGAAAAAATTATTATGGATTCTATCTTGGATATGTGTTGCAATTTTTGTGTGTATGCTAATCTCTTGTAGGCAATGGCTAGTCAGCGGGCAAAGAAGAATTCAACATCAGAAGATGAAGTGGTACCATAAAGATTGAATAACTATTTTGGGGACTCATGATGATTCCAACACTTTCGGTTTGTAGCGGTTATCATTGTAGAATGGGTCAATGTAGTAAGTAGCCATTGTGGATTAAATCTAGCAGTCGGGAGTTCCTAGATTCATGCACAATTGAATGCGGCTTACTCTTATATTAAATGATGTTTTTCCTATATCTTAAAAATCATCATAACCCCGATGTTGGAGAATCCTAGTTTTAGGGAGTTCTATTTTAAGTTGTTAAATAAGCTAGAGTTTTAGATTCCTAGCTAGTTAGTTTGTGCAGGAAATCCTTTTGTAATCCAGCAGTAGAGAATTATAATTATGTTGCTACATTTTGTACTTATGCTTTATGAATGAACGAATGATATCTTCAGTTATTAATCTTTGAGTTCTTATTCATTCACTCTTTCGTGGGGGCCAACGCGGGAGGTGAACTTAGTTTATAGTAAGTAGGAGTTAGTTCCAAGTTTCATTTTAGTATTTAGAACTCGGTTGCTCCTGCAGCCATTCGGTAATAGAACTGTTGGTTGTTTCCTACAACATAAGTAAAATAGCTAGTTTACTGTTTATAGCATGTTTCCTGAGCTTAAGAATTAAATTGTTGTTCCACTTCTTAGCTTAGTATTTCCTTCAGCATATTCATTGCATAAATAATGATGACACCTAAGATGGATCAGATCATATACTTTGCAAACATTATTTCAAGCTTACGTCCTTGGTCGATAAATTCAATGAGTTTAGTATGTTGTTTTCAGTATGATATTTGGCACTGTTTTGTCATGGGGTCACTATAAAAAGGATGTCCAATCCTTAGTTACAAAGGTATTATACTGACCAGTCAATATCAAAGGTAGATGTAGAGGTACTCATCACTGGCTTTACCAAGTCTATCTTCTTAGTATTTTCAGCTTTGGATGGCTTGACCAATTTAGTAGTGTCACCCTTTACTTTTATCTCTAGTAGTTTTCTTACTTCTACTATGGCTCCCTTTGGCTTTTTCATGTTTTCTTTTATGAAGAGTCTAGTAGGCTTACCTTGATCTACATTAACCACTCTATTCTTTATATTATAGTTACTTCTTGCTTGAGGAACTGCTGCAATAGTTAGGGCTTTAATTTCTTCTACAATGGGTCTTTTTAGTCTAGAAACATTTTATTCATCGTCTGAGGATTCATTTTTCATATAACAATGTTGATTATATTTTTGTGATCAAACATCAATTTCACATCCATCATCAGATGAATCATAGTCATCAACACCTCCAAATGGTTTCATTGACACTATGTTGATAGTTTGATCAAGATCAAATTCATCATCTTCCATACTTTCCTCCTGTAACCTTTGTGCTACAACACATTATCGAGGTGAATTAGGAAGGTAACAAGACACACTAGGGATTCTCACTAACTATATGATTACCTTGTCTACTTAAAGGATCTAGTATATCCTTACTTTTCTTAGGCATCTCAAGTTTCCCATCTTTCCAATTTGTATTGTATGACATATCTTGCAGCCTCATCCTATCATTCCTACCGAATTGCGGTCTGTCATTTCTATTAAATTAAGGTCTGTCATTTTTACCCAATTTTTTGTGAGATACTTCAAAGAACTTATGACTTTACGTAACTTCTCTTCTTCTTTATTATGCTTTGAGGCTCTTGGATTATGCAACTTGACATCATCCCTTCTTCCCACTTTACCAGAGGCTTTTCTATTATTTTCAATGGTGACTGCAGCTCTGCATGCATCTTGCAAACTATGTGGATTTATGGATCTGATCTCATAGTTTGTCATGCTATCATATGCATCCATATAAAATAGTAGACATATTTCATTAGTAGATTTCATTTGGGTAGGAACTCTATTCAACAATTTATGAAACCTCTTATTGAACTTAGCCACTGATTCATTGTATCCCTTCTTTATACTAGTTAACTCATGTAAAGAAAATGAAGGATCATTATGATCATCATATTCTTCAAGGAAAGATTTTCTAAAATACAACCATTTACTGATCGAAGTATCAGGTAGTCCTTTATACCATTCTCTAGCATCATCAATCAAAGATAACACAAATAACTTCATATAGATGTCCTCATGGGGTACTTCATGGTTCTCTATAGTGTTCTTAAACGCTCTCATATTACTTTTAGTGTTTTCTGCAACACTTCCTCCAAATTTAAGGATGTTAGCTTTCCCTTCATTCTTTATATCATGCGGAGCACCGAGGATTTGTGTAAAGTCTAATGGTTTGTATTTGATAACATTCATGGGGCCTCTTCTAAATGCAAAAGGATCTGGTTGAAAATGAGGTCCATGGTTTTGAGGAACATACTAATACTGATCATTGTAATTGTTAAAAATTTGATAATAAGGAGGAGGTGGTGGTGGATTGTGCACATGGATATTTTGATGATGGGGCCCATAACCATATTGGTCATAATATCTTGTATGATAATTACCTCCTTGTTGGAAGTGGTTATTATTGTGAGGTGCATGCTGATATATTTTCCTTCTATTTTGATCACTTCCATACAGAGCATTGTTATGCACTTTGTTACGATTTTGATCATTTTTCCCCCTAGCATTCTAATCGTTTCTTCTTTCTTCTCCTTTAGGGATCCTTTCACCTTGATTGGATCTCTAGGAGTTTTATTATGATGCAATAGGTTTAATCAGTCTATCAAGGATATCTTTTATTACCTGGGACAATTCAATATTCTGGGCTATAGATTGCAATTCTTCCATGATACTCGTCAAGCTATTCAATTGATCATTTAGCCTCTGCTCCACTTACAATTTCTATTTTTGTTGATCTTCATTATGTATTTATTCTTATCTATTGCTCAATGTCCTAGAAGACTAAAAACCAGGAGAGTAAGTAGGCCTTGGATACTTGTTCATTTTATTTACATAGGTCAAATCCATATCTTCTTAATTTGATCTTTCTAGTACTGGAATACCATTTTCATCTGTATAGTATTTTAGAATTCCAAAATTTGGCTCAAAGAATATCCTTACATCTTCACCACCCCATTATATTATCTTTATTTGATTTTATCAAATATTAATTATTTGTTCTGGTTCTACTTCTAGTTCGGTCTATCTCTATATGTTCAATAGGATGACCTTGTGCCAACAAACTTCTTCCAAACATATGAGCTTGAGCTCCAGAGAATTTAAGAGTCAATTGTGTTGAAGCTTTTCTTATCCTCTCACAAATCAATTTTTCATTCATATATAGATTTATTCCAACAGAGTCACCAATCTCTTTTGAGGAAAATGGTTGATATTCTTCTAGGTTCTCACCTCAGTAGAGTTTTAGTTCTTGTATCACCAAAGATTCTCAAAATTTTCTTCGTTCAACTCCCCAGCAGAGTCGCCAATATTTTGGTTCCTAAATAAACAAATTGGAAATTTATCAAAGGATTTCAAGCTTTGTCTTCAAACTTTCCAATTGACTTTGCCAACTGACAGGATCAACCAAAACTTGATTGAAATCCTCTGTACTTTAGGCTCTGCAAGACCTAGGTCGGTAGGCCTATTTTCAACTTTATCTTCGAGTTGAAGCCTTGTATATAAAATTGTTTGCAATATTCTTTATTAATCTTTAATTCAGAGAAACATATACTTGAAGTACAAGATTAATTTTAGATCACTTGATCACTTCTTTTTAATCTTCTCTACAAAACTTTACTCCTATGCTTATCTGAATTCAACTTTATCTTCTACTTATTCTATTTTATACTATTTCCTACTTTCTTGAAATAAATATGAAATTGATAAGTTAAAATTTATTTTTTCTTTGAAGAATTCAAGACCAGTAAATTGTCCCAATTGGGAATAGAGTCATTTCTCATCAAACCCTCATGTACAACTCTATGAGACAGTATAGTATCCTTTAGATAAACTATCAATCATCCAATCCTATCAATGTAGAATGATTAAGTAAATAACACATCAACAAATCCAATTGATTTTAATTTCCCTTTCAGAAAGACAATTAGACAAGAAATATAAGGATAAAAACTTTGCAAATGCTACTTAATAATTTGATTAATGTGGAAGACAAATAATCTCTCTACACAAGTTTTGAAGATGCCAATTGATTCTCAAAATCAACAATCACAAACGAAAATCCAATAAGAAAGTAACTCCATACCACAACTTGGGACAAGAAAAACAAGATCTTTGTATTTCTTCAAAAAATAAAGTACAATATATGAGTTTTTGTTCAGTAACTATGCTATTCTATTATTCTAAATTTTATCTCACTACTATGGTCTTGGTTTCCCCTTTATAGAAAATGAGGGGAAGCGACAAGCTTCAGACCATTTACATACGTTCCTTTTCATAACTAAACATCATAAACATAAACCAAAAATTAAAACACTAAACAATGATTAAGAGTTTTGAAAAAACATAATCAACAATATGGAAAGTGTGCCTATTAGGGACATAATCATTTGATGATTTTCTCTTCTTCTTTGATCTCTTGCTTCTTTCCTCTGGAAGGCATCTTGGTAGGCCTCAGATATTCTTGCACCAATTCTAAGATCTATGTGTGTGTAGGCCACTAATGTTGTAGGACATCTGGCATGTTGAGTAGATGATATCTCCATCTTTTTCCTATAATGGCAAGAACCTCGACCACAAACTTTGAAAACCTATTCTCAAGCATAATAAACCTCTCTAGAAATATGTTAAACTTTGACACATTTAATTCTTTATCCTCCTTTAGGTGAGAGATGATTTTAGGGACCATACCTTTCTATTCAATCTTCCATTCTTCTAAACTTTTCACTTGGCCCTCTTTATCAACAAACTCTGGAATTGCCCAATGTTTAATAGTGTGAAAAGAAGATAATATTTATTTTACTCTTCCTGTTCAATTTATGTTATCTCCTTGATAATAGTATCAATTGTTTCTTCAGTTTCCTTTATCTCCACAATAGTATCTGGGTCCCTCTGTGTAACTTCACAAAGCCTGATTAGATCAAAGTGAGATGGTTTCCATCTCCTAGAAAGTTCCTCAAGTTGTGGTTTATTTTTTCCAAATATTTCCAACATATTGGATAAAGTATGATATCCATTGTATACATAATCACATTTTTTGATATCCAAATAAACTCTAAAAGATAACACATGTTATAAAGAATTAAACACATGCTTAGGAATTTCATGCATCATCTTTTCTGCAACAATCTGAATAAATTTTTCTTTGGAAATGTTATCAACTGCAATATCATCAAGTATGGAAGGAGCATCTTTATGTAACATTAGAGCCTTTCTTTGGCTTTCACCCTTCAGTTCTTGTACAAATACTTCTTCAAAGAAGCATTGGCAAGATACAATTCATTGATTACTTTGTTCATCTACACTTCCCTGGTTTGTGCTTTCTCAATCTTCTCCTACATATGTTTAACTTGATCATTGTTTAACATAGCTATATGCATCATCTCTATAGTAGAAACCACTGGGGAAGTATCATCCATCATTTGAACCACTTCTGTTCCAACAAATCCTTTGACAATATCAACCAATTTGGGTTTAAGGGGACCCTTGAAACTTATCCATGTAGCCAAAGTTAATGTTTTAGGTTTGTAACCTGATCCAACAATCTTTTCTTCTCTATCAAATTCCACTACAAATGTATGATCATCTTGTCTCCTTATTTGATCAAGTAAAAATAAATGTTTAAGAGAAAGTCCAGGAACAAGTAGCATTTCATTTGTTTGTATCATTTCTTTGGATTCATCCAGAGTACAATTTACTTTGTCTAAGTTCATTTCTCTATGAAGTTGGTTAACACTTCTTCATGTCTAGACACCTCAAAATCCATCAGTCTAATTTTCTTTTGTTCTTCAAAATCTTTCATCTTCATCTGTATCCAAAAATCCTTGAATTCTTGTGTGTGGATGTATTTCTCATCTTCAATAAGTCTAGTAGAAATAGCCTCTCTCTCTTAGTGAGCTCAATAGGCTCTTCTTCATCAGGAAGTTGAGCCTTATATGCATGTATCTCTGCTTGAAATACAAGAGGGGGGATGACTGGTTTACTTCTTCATCATTTCTTAATGCTTTCAATGTACTAGAAACCTCCTCTGTTTCTCCCTCTCCTTCAGATTCTTCATAAGGAACAATGGGTACCACCTCATCTATTTTCTTCCTTTTGGGAGGTGGGAGTCTGAATCTAAATCCTGAATTATCAATTTCCTAGGATTTTTAGAATGAATCTTAACCTCTTATGGTACAGTTTCAACAGATTTTTGATATAAATTTTCAAAATCTTTTATACACAACTGCATCTTGAAAATTTCATTAGTTTGATCATTATGGAACTGAGGATGCCCTTTCTTTTTCCTCTCCTCCTCTAGTTTCATCAATATGTTACATTTTTCTACCTCTGCAAAACCTCTCGAGGGTTCACACAATTCCTCCCAATATCTTTTGTTAAATCCATTTTATGTTTGTATTCTTTTATAAAATATTGAATATGACCCTCTGAGTCATAGGGCCTTTTTTTTTCATCTCCAAGGTGATACGCCTTCTTCAAATAATCCTACAATTGTTCTAATGAACCTAAACTAATAGACAAGCTTGTAAATATGACAACATGGGGCATAAACCTCCCCTTATTTCTAGGTGCATTGACCTCTTTCTCAAACTATAACATTTTCCAAATGAATTCAAGAAATGAAACTCTCTTAGATACAAAAAAATGGTAATTTGTGTGGTGCCTATCGCACCCATAAACTCTGATCAGAGTATGATCTCCCTTACAAATCAAATTTATGAAATTGTGAGTAAATCCCTTTTCAGGGTAATACTCCAATGACCTCAAAAAAACCCTTATTCTCAATGTAATCCTTTCTACCTTTTGTCCAAGTGATATTAATATCCAAACCACAAAAGAATCATGGAAGAATTTGTAACTTTTTTCTAGTTTTCCATTGAACTAGCTGCTTATGTAGAATCCTTTCAATCTCAGAAGCCAAGTCAAAGTCAAAGTAAAGGATGGGGTTATGAATCCTCATAGACATGTATGTTAAGTCTATGAAAAATCTTCTTCTCTAATCCTTGCCATAAAATTTTCCCTAACCATAATATGTTCTCTAAAAGAAGTCCATGAAATTTTTTGTGAGATACAACCCCTTATGTTACAATTTCACTAGCCTATTGTCCACCCCTCTTCTCATGAAATACACAGCCTCCCCAAATCCCATGCCCTTCACCATTCATTCATAATCCACTACAGACTGCTCCTTATCTATCTTAGTGAGAGTTTTCTTGTTTAATCCAAAATATTCTGCAATATAGGATTTAGTAATGACCAGAAAAGGGATGCCAACTATTTTCCTCACCATTCTGGTTTCTAGTTTATAATTCTTAGCCAAGGCATCAATTAAATTAACATAAAACAAAACATTTCATACAATAAATTTTTCTAGGTCTAAATTCCATGGGTTATACCTAGGTGTCTTTTCATGTCTACTGACATAAAAATACCAGAAGAGTGACCTACTTGTATGAGGTAAGTCAGCATCCCTACATTTTGACTATTCATCTAAAAGCAAGTTTTTTGTGCCTATATCTATAGACCCTGGTAACAAATTTAATAAAGCTTGTTGTGGAGGGAATTTAAGTAGCTCATTTTTTACTACTCCCTCCTTTTTCCTAGGCATTATGATATTTTAATCAAAACTAGAGTAGAGAAGTTGAAACCCTTTAACTTACTATTTTTTTTGCAATACCCAATTATATGCAACGCCTTAGATAACTGCAAATATGCACCACTCTCTTCACACCATATCCTTTGTAAATTTCTCAATTCTTCTTCGCACCAATTTCAACTGTAAATCTGCAGTCTTCAATAATAAATTGTGCACTTCTGGTGATGCTGGCTAAAATTTTTGCAAGTAACTAAGACTATAAATTGGCATAATTGTAACTTTAGACAACAGTATGTGAAATTTCTTTCTCCTCTCAACAATAGGGGATGCTCCCTTCTTACCACAACTGGCTTCAACGAAAACTGAACTGAAATAAAAATAATTCCTATTGCTACGGTAATACCGGTGGCATAAGGGTTGACATAAGAACAACACTTAAGATAATGATTTACTTATAATAAATTAAAAAAAATATAGGAACACAAAGTCTCATGTACTTACTGCGAAAGATGATTCTGAAAACTAGAATAGCCAAGAAAGCTCAAATTCTTTCACTGAATACTGTTAATAAAATGGATCAGAAGATATTATAATACTAATAATATAGATAGTTGATATTCGTTGTGAAATTCAATTGCCATTGTGATTGATTGATTGTCCAACAAATATCAACTATATATATTAAGTTGAATCGTTATATCTACCAACAGTCACGTCCTTTTATAACTGTATATTGTTTCATAACATGCGATTATTATTATCGCTGTTTTAACTATTGGCAGCACTTAAGTAATTATATTAACTGTCGGCAGCACTTAAGTAATTAACTGTCAGCATTTAGTGATTTAGTAATGGACAGTCACGATACTTATCGTGACTGTCATACATGAACAGTCACGATATATCGTGACTGCCATGTATATTAGTCACGATATGTATCGTGCTCATTAATTATTAAGACATGTTGAATCGATTTAATTATTATGTTATGTTATATATATATATATATATATATAACATAACATAATTATAATATATATTATATTTTATATTTAATTTAATATATATTTTATATCTCATTATATATATATATATATAATAGTTTTATGTCGTTTTAGTAAACACGAACGAACATATTTTAACACTCCCTCTTGAGAGAGAGTTTACCAAGTTTGTAGAATTTTCATATCATAATATATGACTCAATTCAAAATGTCATATCATTAT
>MU217413.1:80442-100495 GCA_018584345.1 Thuja plicata | reverse complement strand
TATATATATATATATATAATAGTTTTATGTCGTTTTAGTAAACACGAACGAACATATTTTAACAAATACCCTCTACCTTAATAAGAACACTTATCACTGAAGCCTAAATTCTTCAACTTTAAGTAATTGCAGCCACTTCTATCTATATTAATCGTTATTATTGAAGCACAAAGTCTCCAAGAACTCTAATTAAAGCGCTCAAATGATCCACACAAGATAAATATCAATTGAATAGAGTAAGGATTAACAAACACAACTTAATAATACATTCATTAATTTCCAGATTGACAACACAAAATTTGTGAATCCTTGTTTCTTCTATTCAATTCCTCAACTTTTCCCAATGAAGCTCAAAGTTTTGAAAATACAAGAGATTCAAGTATAGCTTTTAGAGAAAGGTGGAGATGAAAGGGGAAACCCTTAACCACCTTGACTTATTCAATATGTATCCTTAACTAACTAACTTTGACTTATTCAATGCTATAGGGCTTAATGCATTTGTAACATGATTACATAGAACAAATTTGCATGTGACACTACCACATGTAATTATATCTTGTTTTTACATTACATGTAATATGTCAAATACAAATTATAAATAGATAATGAAAAAATTATAAGTGTCTAACAAGACACAACATCTATTTGCATCATCCTATGTCGGTCTTCATGTTGCTATGGGATGTGCCATGATTGAAGTGCTCAGATTTTGTGAAAGCATCTTGATCTAGAACAGGGACCTACTTTTTGGATCATTCTGCATCACAAAAGCCTTTACTGAGAAAGCATCTTTTCATGACCATTTCAATCTTGAAATTATTCTATTCCTTTGTATATGAATCACATGAAAATCTTATTCCCAAAGAGTCTTCATGTTGCTATGAATATACCCTTGAAATTTGAGTCCCTTACCAATGAAACTCATCCTCATCTTCACGTTTGGAGAAGTAATATTTTTTTAAAGGGAGTTTCAATGCGAGACAATGGTAAGAAGTTTGGAGTGTGGGAAAACCTATGTTTAATCCACATGGTACTAATTCATTGTATATTACTGACCTAGTGCATTGTTTGATATTGTACTTCATGGACACAATATACAAACCTTTATAATTAAAATCATGTCATTTCCATGAATTTAATCATAAATAAATTTTTATCTTTGATAGGACTATTTCTCATTATTGTTTACTATCTCTAATATTCCTTTGTAACAATCTCTGCATGTCTTCTAAAAACTATCCTTTTATGGACTGCACTCTCCATTATTCATGATCATTTCTCTATTCTATTTACTTCTGTAAATATGTGCCCTTATGACAGTCATATGGATATTTTGCTTTGTCATGCCCCTTCATGAATCCTTCAAGATCATTTGGAAGCCTAAATCACTTTCATTCTTGAAGTATCATTGTATGATTTGCAAAATTCTTTGTAAGTTATCCTCATGTTACAACCATGTCTTTGAGCTTTCTTGGTATAAACCACTTCTTCATACGATTCATTCCTATTTTTTGAGCCTCGAGCATTATGCTTACAATTTAAAGTAATATTGTATGAATAATTTATCTGTCCTTTGAACTTCATGACATATCTTTCCTCTTTACAAACCTTGTCACTTGTAAAAGTCTCTTTTGTATTCTACTCCTCATCACTTGGCTTTATTCTCAATACACACCTGATACATATGAAAAAATGATGCAGCTTCTTTGAAATATTTTGGAGAAAGAATTTAGGAGCTCAAACTTTTCAATTTAATCCATTTTCGGGCATGCCCAAAATACTTGCAGACATGAACTTTCAAAAATGACTTTGAAAGATGAACTTGGAGAAATAATGTTAGTATGAACCCAAAAACGTGGCTATGTCTGATAAAATCATGTGCATAACGCCTTGGAAAGAGCCCTAAAAATACAAAAAATCACTAGAGGAGATTAAAAATGTGCAAAAGCATCTTAGAGGAAGGACGAAAAAAATTTAGGAAGATATGGAGTCAATCATTCAATTCTGGTCGGGTATCAGAAGACACCAAGCATGAACGAAATGGGAGAAAGAAAGTTAAAATGTAGGTGAAGTCACTCGCAGTCGCAGGCATAAAACATAACATGTATTGTGATATGAAAAGACTGACCATTGACTATTGTGGGATTTTGAAGACTAAAAGTACATATATTACATGTAATATAATGTGCTTTGTTAAATAAAATGTCCTCCTTATGAACATCAAATGCATTAATAATGCCGACATCAGGATTTTGGTTCGACATTGCAAGTAATAACATAAAGATAGGTTTTAGGGTGACTTTTGCATATGCAATGAATATGCATTTGGGCTAAAATTTGCCACCCAATGCATAAAGACTTGAAAGGTTTTAAGAATGAACTTCTAATATGAAAAAGAATATAAAAACCCCACTTATATAATAAGTATAATCTTTATATGTAACTCATAATAATAATAATAGTAGTAGTAGTAGTAGTAGTAGTAGTAGTAGTAATAATAATATGCAAAAAGACTTAAAAAGTCCACCACTACATATTTAAACCATTAAAATTATAAGTAAAATTTCTCAGAATGATGTGAAATTTTAAAGTGGGATTTTAAATCCACTTCACATATAAATGATGTCTTTACTTCATGCAATTAGTTAAAAAAAGCTCACTTTCAAGGGATTTTAACCAAGACATGCAATCGAATAGAAAAACCTCACCCGCAGTATGCTTAAAACCTTAATAACTTGAGCTGGACAACTCTATTTGAGGCCTAAGATAGCTCAAAATGAGTGTAATTAAAAATGCCATCAATCTAGGACAAAAATAAAACCAAACAAGACCAAGAAAAAATCTTAGAGAATTTAACCTACAAAATTTTCCGTAGGGTTGCCCCAATTTTGTGCATACACAATTGAGGACAACATGTGATTAAATTCAAAAAACATAATTTATTTTATGCTTGTTCTATTTAATTCCTTCAATGCTCCAAGTGTGTATAATGTATGTTAAAAAAGATGCTCATAATTTCTATTAAATGCATCTGACACCACTTTGCATTATCAATTTTCTCATTCCAATTGGAAATACCCTTTTTGCCAATTCATAGGTCCTTCTAAACGTTCCTTGCAAAATAGTGATCAGTCTGCTATTTTGCAAACTCTTTTTTTGTCCCCTTGTGAAATAGCAATATGTTTCTCTATATCATAACCTTCAATTCTATACCACGTGAAATAGCAAAAGCTTTGTTGTTTTGTACTTATGACTTTCTGCCTTTGTGAAATAGCGAAAGGTTTAGTATTTCGCAACCCTTACTATTTGGCTACTATGAAATAGTGAAACACTTTAAAATAAATACTTATCTTGTAGGATCATAGGAAATTCATACTTCGGTGATGTTTTTGGATTCCAACAACCAAAGAGGATGGTCTTTTAGGGTAACTTGAGCAAATATGCTTCACAACATTCACTCTCCAAACATGTGGAAACATGTAGTTTATTCTCAGATACTTCTTGTGATGGACTTCCAATAGAAAAGTCTGGTGGCTTCAACCTTTGAGATGACTCATGGATTACAAAAGCTTGGTGATGACCTGTAGTAGTTGGTTGATGAAGTCAAAATTTTGGAGGTTCCAACACCGTGATTGTGATGGGATCATGCAATCAAAATGAATAGAGGAAATTCTTATTTCTTAGTGTCATGATCCAAACTTCCTCTTTTATTGTCAATTTTATGGTTGTGTGCCAAGCAGGTTGGTAGCAAAGAATTGGTGCTTTTTTGTATTGTTGGGCTTTGAAAGCCATCCTCATACTTTTAGTGATATGTATGTTAGATCACATTAGGATCCATGCTCTTAGTGATGAGTCCAATAGAGTGTGTGTGTGCGCACTATTTTATTGCCTTGATTTTCTAGTTGTTGTTTTATACTTGATTTGTGATCACATCTTGATTCACTAATGTTGGTGTTGAGATCGCATCATGAGACCAACTAAGTTGTGCCTTTTCAGGATCTATGAGAGACACATGCTCTTGGTTTGAGTCCAATTAAGCTTTCCTTACTTCATTTTGTTTATGAATTTGAGAGTCTTTTAGTGCATTGTGCTTGTGTTGTATTTATTTTTTAGTGCCTCGATGTTGAAACAATATGAGCTTGTTTGGTGTTTGGGTAGTGGAGTGGAGTGGCTCTCCATGGTGGGATGGAACATAAAGGGGTCGCTAAGGTAACCCATGGAAAATATTAACCAAGTGAAAAATAAATAAATAAATTGGGTAAAACACAATAACATAAATTAATATGATTACTTGGTCGTCCTAGGATATTGTTCGAAGGTAAGTCAAATTATAGTCAGCTAAGGATTTTGATTGAAGTCATAGTATTTGACCATTTATGGATGTTGATCAAAGATACATACCAAGTCTGGTCATCTGTAGATGTTGATTGAAGGCTCAATGCTACATGGGCCACCTCATGCCATGTAATGACACTCCATCCTTGATTCCCTACACTAAATCATTGCTAATACTAAGTAGTGATCATGTTTACTTGCATTATGTGTATCTGCATGTTGATTTTTCTCTATATTGTACTTTTTATTTTCATTTGAGTGATTGCATTGGGATTTATGTGTCATCCCTTGATTCTTGCACTTTTATTGTGTGTGTGTGTTGTCTACTCTCTTTGTGTGTATTATGTGTGACTATCTCCACGATAATGGTGGGGAGGGCTTGAGGGTACCACATGGTTGGGTGGAATTACACATTACTGTTGGAGATCGACGTATAGGTGGTGGACTAGTTTCAGTGGTGTAGTGTCGAGCATGATGTGCTCTTCTCTATCACTTTGTACTTACATTCAATGATTTCACATTTTATGGATAATACTTTGTAGATTAGTTTCATTTATTTTTTATGTTCATATAGAGTGAGTTTGGGCTTGATTTATTGTATTTAGTACTCCCCAGTGTGGAATTGTACTTTATTAGGCCGTATGTTGGTGTCACTACTTGTATTTTTACAAAATTGACCTTTCTGGGAAGAACTATGCATACATTTATTGTCCCTGCACACATGTCTACAAGTCTTGTGCATTCATGTTATTCTCCTACGCATTCGTTATTTTCTATTGTGTATTTGTACTAGTAAATTGCACATTTGTCTCTATGTTTTTATGTATTTATGAACAAGAGCACTTCCTATGGGCCGGTGTAAAAATGGGCTTGGTATTTAGTTTCCTTATGTTCATGGGATCATTTTCATGTACTCATAATCTCTTTTCCATTTTGGTTTGGTGTAATTTATCTCATATTTCATTTGTGTTTTAAAATGAACCTAGTGTTGCTTGGGATGAGGATGGATCTAGTATCCTCGATTAATAATCATGGTGATGGTCTGGGGATCTCTTGTAGCTCGTTGGATGTCATCCATGCTTTAGTGAGGCATTGTGGGAAATGTGTGTATCCATTTCTATAGAGTGTTTTGGATTTTTCATGGGGCCCTTGGAACTGTGTAAGACTTCCTCTTATGCACAATTGTTTGACGATCATTGTTGTGATCTTTATTGCTTATGTAATGTGTGTTTTTTCTATGAATTTTTGTAGTTAATGCCTATGTAATTAAAAGAAAAAATAATTGTGAGTGCATATTTTACCCTATTGTTCTGAGGTTTCCTTGGTGGGTCATTACAATACTCATCTTGATCTGGTACATGATGACTATTTTTGTT
Source organism: Thuja plicata (assembly GCA_018584345.1). NCBI lineage: Eukaryota > Viridiplantae > Streptophyta > Pinopsida > Cupressales > Cupressaceae > Thuja > Thuja plicata. The sequence goes on along the minus strand of MU217413.1, from coordinate 94,784 downwards.
GCAGTGTTAACCAAGTGAGGGGCTGGCTCGACCTCAAAATCCTACTCATAAAGTTTCCTTACATAATCAAACCATTGAGTATGTATAACACTATTTTTAAGTTTTCTTCTTTCTTTTTGAAGCTCCTTCCAAAATAACTTGGGGTATTATTTTCCAAGATAGATTAGCTCTTCTTGCCTCGTGATCATGAAATGAGTTTTTTTCTTTCTTAAATTGTGCTTCTACACTTTAATCTTTTTTAATCAAATGACTCTTTCAAAGTTCTCCTTACTATTTTGCATTCCTAGTCAATCAAAGCATTGATTAGAACACAATTTGGTTCTAGTTTCTTGTGATTTTTCTCTTTTACACTTCACAAGTGCACCTTGAATTAAATATTTAGGTTATGACTATTCAAGCCATGAAATATAATTTTCTCCTTTTTAAAAATCCTCTCTAGTGTAACCTTGAAAGTACTAAATTTTTTTTGAGTCAAAATAATTATGCCCTTTGAAAGTGATTGATAAAAACACTAAGTTTTTGTCTCATGTTGGTTTTTATCCATCGAAAACAAACTTAAGTAAATCTACCTATGATCTAATTTTGAACACTATATTTATTCACCAACCAAAATATCCTCCACTTTCTCAATCAAGATTTTTGAACAAATTACATAATCCTTGACACTTGCTACATTATAGGTATTGCAAGTCAACTTACCATACTTCGTCCATCTAACCAAACCATTACAAATAATTAAATAACATACACCAAATAAGTGAGCAATTTGTCCCCAAAATCATTGAAACCTCTATTTTTGTTTGAAACTCTTGCTCACTGATGATTTATTTCTTCTATAAGCCAATTAGGATTGCAATATTTCATACAACATTGAATGCTAGCTTGTTCATTTGTAGTCCTAACACTGAAATCACCCACTAACAAGACTTCACCTTACTAAGAATACACTACAATATCTTTTTAAGGCTATTAAGGGTTCTTTGTGGTCTATCCCATTATTTTGGTAAGGTTTTGACACTTTTAGAGCAAAATAACATGTTTGAATTGTAATGAAACTTCCACTTTCTAAGATCTTGAACCAAATATATTTCTTGTTTAAGTCTTCTCTTTCTAACTGAATGAAATTGCCATGTTTTTCTTTCCCTAAGATCATTATGCCATAGTTCCCTTTATCATTCCTCACTTCCTTATTCCCCATATCCATCTTCAAGTACCCTTTAAACAAATAATTATTTCACCATTCATGACCATGCATCTATATGAGGTAAATTAGTCTCTACATTTCATAATAGGCCCTAACCTAGGTCCTTAACTAGAAGGTTAACCTCTCCAATTCCAAAAATAGGCTCAAGAAGTCTAAGTAAGATTGTTCCCATTTATTTTGGCACATAAGGCTCAAAGCTAAGTATTCACCCGTATTTGACCATATTAATCTTGTTGTTGTACTTCCTACTAAATAATTTGTTTCCACTTCCTTATTGCCAACTTGCTAACATGTCTTAAAATGGGGACTGAAAATGGCAGTAACGAATTTTCCTTTGAACAACCATGAAATTTTCCCCCATCCCTCAATTATCTTCTCTTTCCCACTTTACCCATTCTCTCCCCTTGATTCCTAACAATTAAATATTCATCTAGAAAAAAGTGAGAACCCCTCAAGAGTTTCTTATTGCTTAAAATATATTGCTTGTCATGTATGCTTTATATGATTACTTTTATGGGCCTAGGTATCTCATCACATAGCTTTCCTAGCCTCCATGCTTGGCATACTTTTCTTGGCCAAATAAACTTGACTTTTAAGAAGTCACTTGCAAGATCAAGAGTGCATTCATTTTTCACATAATCTTATAAACCTTTCATAATAACATTTGCTTCTCTATATTTACTTTCTTCAAGCTATATAACCTTGCATTATATTAGCCAAGGTGTTTGCTTCTTCCTCCATATTAGTATAATTTCTATTGACTTGGTCCCATATTTTTAAATCTTTTGAATAAATTTTCTTTTATTCTTTTTATTCCTTCACTCCATCGAAGTTTCCTCGGGGAAGTGTTTTCTCCTCAACTTGAGATGCTTAAGAATTTCTCACATCTTCCTTTTTTGCTACAAATTCATTCATTCATTTCTAGTAAAACTTCATGCCTTTCCACTAAAGCTTCCATCCAAAAATAAATTCTTGCGACTTTACCACTTGTTACTTTAAAACTTCATTCATTTTCCCTAAAAGGATATATTTTCTATTATTATTTGATGGATTTTATGGTTTATGTCTTTTTATTTGAATTTCAAGACCTCATACCTCTTCTCGGCATTTGACAACTCTTGTACACAAATATATGGGGCCCAAGTGAGAGGTGTGGAAGTGGGACTATAGATTACAAAATCTTAAATGTTTTTTCTACCTTTAGGCCTATTGTTGCCACACACTTGTAATGTGAATTTGTTCACCAAGATTGCACTTATTACTGAAGCTCAAGTTATTTTCCCTTTGAGGCTTCTTTATTTTTTCATGTTCCCATTTTTTAGATGGGCATGCCTACATTTTAAGATACCATGAAACTACTCTACATTAACCCAAATCCACTTCCCAAATTGAATTGATGGGGTAATATTTACTTGACCTAGGTTGTTTGTTTCAATTGTATTAAAGCTCTCTTACCTATTTTTCATGCCTTATAGTGATTGGGTTTCCATTTTCAAAATTAATAGAAAAAAATAACAATACAAAAACATGTATGTTTACCTATAATCCCATTAAAGGTAGCCAAATGTTGAAAACTCTCTAAAAGGGGTGAGAATGGAACCCATCACAAGTAGAAAATATACACAACAAAACCTTATGTGATTAAACTAGACCCATACCAACAACTATAAACCCCACTTTAACCACATAAACACTTTGTCTTTCTCTCTAGCATAAAACCCTTTCTTGGGACCCACCACTACACTGAAATAAATTTTAATAAGTTCCACCTAACAAAACCCTTGGAATCTCGCAAAAGTGAACCACTAGTGAACCCATAGAAAAACATTTCCTGAAAAAACATAGTTGAGCTAATATTATTTGATGCCACTTCATGTCTTTCTATAGATATGTTGCATCCACCAAAGCAATTCCACTGTTAGAATGAATTTAGAATAACTGAGAGGGGGGGGGGGGAATCAATTATCCTCCAGTATAGATGTACCATTTGAAAATTTATAGCACTTTAAACAACTCAGATCTACTCGGTAGCAACAACATAAGTCAACAACATAAATATGAAGTTTACTGCTCAAATGTAATAAGCTTGCAGAAACTTAACAATAAAACACAACATAAACATTCACACAAGTTGACACCAATATTTAACATGGGAACCCAAATTAGGAAAAACCACCAGTAACATGCTACCAAGTTTTCACTCTTCTGAAGTGAGCTCTTCTAGAAGCCAACCCTATTAAAGGTTACAAAACACATTGCTAAATGTGACCTGGTTAAAGGATTTAATCACCCTATCAGGAGTGGCCTTGTTAGAGGACTTATAAAATTTCACCTGAATGTCACCATGTTCATAGGATTTATACAATGACTGTTAGGTCAACCTGGTTAAAGGATTTTGACTGATACAATGGTTAGAAAGTAATCAGTAGGTGTGATCTGATACATACAACTTACTTTGCAAATCCAGTTCCAATTTAGCTCTTATGCTAATTCACTGAGTAGCCTCCATTCTCATTTTAATTTTTAGATCTGCTTGGAAATTCATCAAGCAATCACTTTCGCAACTCTATGCTTCTCTGCTCAGCCTTCTCTTCTAGATCATGTCAATCAGCCAATTAACCATGCAATCCTCTTGCATACACTTAACACATTCATCTCACAACTATAATAACCCCTCGAGGTTATCTTATACCTCTTCATCTAGGTAAAATAAATCTTTGCCACTTAATCAAGATCGTAGATCTTAGGTTAGGTTAGATCCAACGGATCTTTCCATCAATTACATTTAATTTACTTTTCCAAAGCAATCAATAATTAAATCTTGGATTCATGCGTTAATTACGGTTGCCCGTGCATTTAAATAATGTGGACCATTCGTGCTTATCCTTAATTAACTTTACATATCCCAATAAATTCAATTATGTCGGCCAGAGATCTCAAATCTCAACAATTACCAAAATACTATTGCTCGGCCAACACTGTGTTCTTCCACTCGGTCATCACTATTTTTCTCGGCAATTTACTGGCGCTCAGTCGACACTTAGAAATTATGCTCGGCATACACTGGTGCTCGGTCGACACAAACTTCGCTCGGCATATACTGTTCCCAGTAAACTGACATCTTGACTTAGTGTTTTAGATAAACAACACATTACTTTGTCAATGTGCCAACTGATCAAGTACCCTTGTAATTTCCCATAACTCAACCATTTCACTCGGTCTTCTTGTTATCCTTGCCTTCAAATCTTCTTCAACAATCAATAGATATGGTACTCAAACAGATAGCAATAGTCTCACCAGTTAAGGTTTGACATCAATGACAAAACAATAATTGTTTACATTGTAGCTTTCCAACAATCTCCCTCTTTGGCATTAATGGCAACACTAAACATTAAAACAATAGTTAAAAATATTTGAAAATAGTGTGAAATAGTTTAAAATAATGTAAAATAGTTTAAAATAAAGTAAAATAGTTTGAATAGTGTAAAATAGTTTAAAATACGAAAAAATATTTAAAAATAGTGTAAAATAGTTAAAAAATAATTTAAAATAGTGAGAAATAGTTTAAAATAATGTAAAATAGTTTAAAATAGTGTAAATTAATGTAAAATAGCTTAAAATATTGTAAAATAGTTTAAAATTAGTTTAAATATTTTAAAATATTATAAAATAATTTAAAATAGTTTAAAATAGTGTAAAATAGTGTAAAATGGTTTAAAATATTTTAAACTAGGGTAAAACAGTTATAAATAATATAAAATAGTTTAAAATATTGTAAAATTATTTAAAATAGTTCAAAATAGTTTTAAATAATGTAAAGTAGTGTAAACTAATGTGAAATATTTGAAAGTAATTTAAAATAATGTAAAATCATTTGAAATAATGTAAAATAATGTAAAATATTATAAAAATGTGTAAAATATTTAAAATAGTGTAAAATAGTTAAAAATATTTTAAAATAGCGTCAAATGATTTAAAATAATGTAAAATAGTTTAAAATAGTATAAAATAATTTAAAATAGTGTAAACTAGTGTAAAATAATTTATAATAGTGTGAAATAATGTAAAATAGTGTAAGATAATTTAAAATATATTAAATTATTTTAAACTATTTTAAATTATTTTACGCTATAATAAACTATTTTGTATTATATTAAATTATTTCTACATTATATTAAACTATTTTAAAACTATAGTGTAAAATAGTATAGAATAGTTTTAAAAAGTCTAAAATAATGTAAAATAGTAAAAAAAATTTAATATTGTGTAAATAGTGTAAACTATATTAAAGTAGTTTAAAATAGTGTAAAATGGTATAAAATAGTTTTAAATAGTGAAAAATAGTTTAAAATAATGTAAAATAGTTTAAAATAGTGTAAAATAATGTAAAATAGTTTTAAATAGTTTAAAATAGTGTAGAATAGTTTTAAAAAGTTGAAAATAATATAAAATAGTTTAAAATAATATAAATAATTTAAAATATTATAAAATAGTGTAAAATAGTTTAAAACAGTTTAAAATAGTGTAAAATATTGTAAAATAATATAAAATAGTTTAAAGTAATTTAAGATAGTAGAAAATATTGCAAATCTCTGCCTATGAGCGATATCATTGTTGGATCCTTCCCAGTCCTTCCCCAGGGATCTGTTGTTTTCAAATCTTTATGGAAAGCTTGGGAAGTTGTTAGAAAGTATCTTACCAATACTAATTTTGTTAACAATAACTATCTACATGGTGAACGGTCCATATGGTGGAACCTCATGCGTCATAATAGACCCCTGGCTCTTATTCAAGGTTGCTCAGCAAAGGCTTGGAATGCTACTGGCATATCCTACCTGGCTGACATTCTTAACGAAGGTACCCTTATTAGCTGGGATAATATCAGTACGAGATTCAATCTTCCTCCTACTCAGAACAAAACTTATAACATGATCACTATGGCTTGCAGTAACATTGACTTCCCTAAAAATTGTACTGTTGATTCTCATAGGTTCCTTGATTTTCAATGGGCTGATGGCACCATTCTGGCTGCAATTAAGTCTAAAAACCTTTATAAAATTATTGCCCATAATTTTGATATTTTTCAGCACCTTAACTTCATTTGGTATTCTAACTTTGACGCCCAGCAGTGGAGGAAATATTTTACTTGGTTATGGAAAGGGTCCATAGCTCCAAAAATTAAGCACTTTAAATGGCTCCTCATTCTCAACAGGCTCCCAATTAGAAATGATTATACTTGTGATACTATCTGTGATTATTGCAAGCTGCCTGACACCTGTAGACATGTCTTCTTTGACTGCCTTATTGCTAAAGTTATATGGAATATGTTTGGCTTTATCATTCCTAAACATGTTGACATTATAGAAATTATTACTGGCTATATTCATGGATGTAAAAAAGATGCTAATCTCTTTTAGTTTATTCTTTCTTCCCATTTTCTTTGGCATATTTGGAAAATTAGGAATGAAGAAAGATTTCAAGGGGTTTCCCGAGCCCTTACTGAGTCATTCCGTAGACTCACTTTTTCTAAAATTGCTTCGCAGGTTACTCTCAGATTGTGTCTTGACAGAGATAAATACAACAGATTTCTCAAAGATGGTTTCGATACTATGTTTGTCGATGAACTTAAAGACTGGTTTGACTGGCGCAAGATCTCTGATAACCTTACCAATTTTGATGAAGCACTTGCAAAACTCACTTTAGAATTAAAGAAAAGCAGTAACCTGCCTGTTGATAAATGCCTCATACTTGCCCAAAGTCAGGCAGGTCAGAATATTGCTTGGATGGAAGGTTCTCGTGGTTGGACTGCTTGGATTGACAATCAGCAGGATCTTCTTCACTAGGCTGCAAATGATCATTTAGACTCTTCTGCTCTCCTTTTTTTAGTTTTCTCGATATTGATAGGATATGTATTTTGATAAATGTAAATGGTGATACTTTGAGATCTTCCTGGTGGGGCTTGGCCTCTTTTTGCTGTATTTAAACTCGCTTTGATTATCGATTAGTAATACAAAAAAAAGTATTTAAAACTATTTAACACTATAATAAACTATTTTGCATTATATTAAACTATTCTACATTATATTAAACTATTTTAAAACTATAGTGTAAAATAGTTTAAAATAGTATAAAATAGTTTTATAAAAATTTTAAAATAGTGTAAAATAGTTTAAATAGTGTTAAAAAGTTTACACTATTTTAGACTATTTTAAACTATTCAAACTATTTTACATTTTTTAAAACTATTTCACACTATTTTCAAAATTTTTAACTATTTTACATTATTTTAAATATTTTACACTATTTTATACATTTTTACAATATTTTAAAATATTTTACGTTATCTTACACTATTTTAAATTATTTAAACTATTTCACATTAATTTATACTATGAATTTCCCTTGCGCACAAGAGGTCGTAAAATAAGTGTTGCAGTTTTTGTGAATTTTGTCTCAAATGCTCTTGTTACAGTCTCCTCTCCTTTACGGGTGAGCTTTTTTAGTGTGGTTATATTTTTGTTCTTTCTTAGTGTGGTTATATTTTACACTATATTAAACTATTTTAAACTATATCAAACTATTTTACACTGAATTAAACTATTTTAAACTATTTTACACCAAAGTTTTAAAATAGTTTAATATAATGCAAAATAGTTTAATATAATGTAAAATACTTTAAACTATTTAAAACTATTTTATGCTATTTTAAACTATTTTACACTATTTTACACTATTTCACATTATTATAAATTATTTGATACTATTTTTACATTATTTTAAACTATTTTATATTATTGTACACTATTTTAAATTATTTTACACTATTTTATATTATTTTATATCATTTTCAACTATTTTACACTATTTTAAATTATTTTATATTATTTTAAACTATTTCACAATTTTCTAAACTATTTTTGACTATTTTAAACTATTTCACACAATTTTAAATTGTTTTAGACTATTTTATATTATGTTTAACTATTTGACACTATTTTGAATTATTTTAAACTATTTTTCACTATTTTAAAATACTTTAAATTATTTTACAATATTTTCTACTATCTTAAATTATTTTATACTATTTTATATTATTTTACACTATTTTAAACTGTTGTACATTATTTTACAATATTTTAAACTATTTATACTATTTTTTAAGCTATTTTACATTGTTTTCAACTATTTTAAACTATTTTACATTGTTTCAAACTATTTTAAACTATTTTACATTGTTTTACACTTGTTTAAACTATTTTACATTAGTTTAAACTATTTTAAACTATTTTACACTAATTTCCACTATTTTACACTATTTTTTTTAACTATTTCACATTATTTTAAATTGTTTTATACTATTTTATAATATTTTTAACTATTTCACACTATTTTGAATTATTTTACACAGATTAGACAGATTTTATGCTAATAATTTTTTTTTATGCTAGATTAGACAGATTTTATGCTAATAATTTTTTTTTCTCTCTTTTATCCCCAACTCTAGTGGTGGTATTGTCTCAGTGTCCCCTACTGCTCTTTCGAACCATCATCCTATTTCTGTTTTGGTCAGAATTAATGACTCCCCTGTTCGGCCTAAGGATGGCAATCCCAAATTCATTCTGAACACTTCTCTTCTTGATGATGAAGATATCCTTGCTACCATTAACCTCATTAGGCTTATTAACAAGAATAACCCTCCCTACCTCTACCAAATGATCTTTGGAACCATAATACAACTCCTAGCATTCCCTTCTCCAAACCTCAGGCCAAAAGAAAGCTAAAGACTACAAATTCAAAGAAAAACTACTCTCCAACAATCTTCAAATTGTAGAGATGAGTGTCCAAACTGGTCCTACTAGTAGTGAACTTATTACCTATGTCTTGAATGCTAGATCTGAACTCATACAGCATCAACATATCAAGGTTAGGGGTGCTAAAATTAGATCTCGTGCCCATTGGCTTCAATATAGGGATAGGGGGTCTAAATTCTTTTTTAACTTACTTAAGCATAAATAGAGCAACGAGTCCATTAATAGAATTGTTGTTGATAACATAGAAATTAACAAGGAAATTGACATTAAAACTGCCTTTGCCTCTTATAGAAATCTTTTCACCTCTGAAGATACTGAGGATGCTAAACGCATTAGGAACAACATTAAGACTCTTATCCCCAATAAAATTTCCCAACAAGATGCTACTCATCTTAGCGGTGATATCTCTATAGAAGAGATCAAGCAGGCTATTAACCTTCTCAAGAATGATAAGGCGCCTAGCCTTGATGGTCTACCCGTGGAGTTCTATAAGGCTAATATAGGCTAGATTAGTCAAGACTTGTTTGATATTTATAAAGAAGCTCTTCACAAAGGCTCCCTGGGTCGATCCATTAATAGTGGTATTATTAAACTTATCCCCAAAGATAGAGACAAAGCCCTTACTAAGAATTGGAGACCGATTACCCTCCTCAATGTGTCTTATAAGATAATTGCTAAGATCTTAGCTATTAGAGTGGAAAATATCCTGCCTAATTTCATCAGCCCCTCCCAGACTGGTTTCATTAAGGGTAGATACATTCTTGAAAAACTTATTACTGGGTGGGAATCCATGGAATGGTCCAGATCCTCTCAACAGAATAATGTTATCTTACTGCTTGACTTCGAGAAAGCTTATGATAGGATAGAATGGGATTTTATTTCCACTATGTTGGAAGCCTTTGGTTTCAATAACTATGTTAGCCTCCTCCTTAAAGATGCCTCTGCTAAAGTGGAGGTGAATGGTTCCCTATCTGAATCCTTCTCCCTTGGTTGGTCTATTAGGCAAGGTTTCCCCTTGCTCCTACCATGTTTGTCATCGCCTCGGAGGCTCTCACCTTTATCCTTAGAGACAAATCCACCTCCCAAGTTGTCAAAGGTATCACTCTGCCTGATAATTTTGATCTTATCAACTCCCAATTTGCCGATGAAACTGCTCTTTTTCTTGAAGTTACTGAATAAAACTTTACTGCTATGCAAAACAAAATTAATACTTTTTGCACTATCTCTGGTGAACGGCTCTCCCACTCCAAATGAATTTGCCTTGGGTGGAAGGATCGGCCACCGAAATGGTTTGATAAGTTTAACTTCCAATGGGGAGGGCCTCACCATATAGTTAGATACCTTGGTATCCCTTTCTCGGTGGAACCCTCTACCAAGGACATGTGGATTTGGATTAAGGAAAGAGTCACCAAAAAGTTGGATAAATAGCATAATAGATACCTCTCTTTGGCTAGCCATGTCCAGGTCTACCAAAAAATCCTCTCATCTTATAACATTTATTATTCCTTGGCCTGGATGTTCAATAACTATCAGATTCTTGAAATCCAAAAGACTATTAGAAACTATCTCTGGTCTGATGGCAAAGGGGCCAAAAAGTTTCATGATGTTAATTGGAAATGGTGCCACACTGATAAATTTCTTGGTGGGTTGGGTCTTAAGGAAATTAAACTCCAAGGTATTGCCCTTGCCTCAAAATGGATCTTCCACTCCCTGCAAGGGGATGAGCCTTGGAAGGTTCTTATTAGAAGTAATATTGAGAGAGTTTTCCCTAAGAAAGCTAAATCCTGGAAAAAGATGTCATTCTGTGATCTCATTATAGGAAGCTTTCTTGTCTCAATTCAAGGGTCAGCAGTATTTAAAACCATATGGAAAGCCTGAGAACATATTAAACATATTATTTCTAATAAAACCTTCCATGACTCTAACCTTCTTTTTGGTGAAAGTTCTATTTGGTGGAATCTGCAAGTCTCTGGAAAACCGCTTGCTCTTTCTCAAGGTTGCTTTACTAAGTTGTGGCACAATTTGGGTATCTCACAATTTATAGATCTGTTTGAGCAAGACAGACTTATAAGTTGGGAGGTGCTCAAGACTGGCTACAACATTTTGATTTCCCAGAAGACCTATAACATGATTGTTAAGGCTTGCCAGGATTTACCCAATCTCTGTTGTCTTGATTCCCATAGATATTTGAAAAATAAGTGGCCTAATGGCACTATTGTGAATAAGATTAAGGCTAAGAACATTTATAAGATTCTCAATCAGAATGACTCTATTATCAAACATGTCAATAAAACTTGGTATACTGACTTGCAAGAAAAAGATTGGAAAAAATACATTGACAAACTTTGGAGTAATGGCATCGACCCTAAAATATGTTGTTTTAAATGGCTTACTCTTCTTGACAGGATCCCTATAAAAAATATTCTTCTACTACTGAAATTTGCAGCATCTATAAGATACTTGAATCTACCAGGCATATCCTTCTAGGCTGTACTTTTCCTAAAGCTATTTGGGCTATGTTTGGTATTACTTACCCCAAGTATCTTAACAGTTTTGAAATCATTAATGGGCATGTTCATGGCTTAAAGAAAGACACTAACCTATTTTGGAATATCTTATCTTCTAACATCCTCTGGCAGCTATGGAAGTGCAGGAATGAAGAAAAATTTCTTGATAGTACTAGAGATCTGACTGAGTTTTTTCTTAAAGTCACATATTCCAAAATTTCTTTGTTGGTTTCTATCAATATGTTGATTAGCGGGGAGAAGCTGAAAAGGTTCCTAAAGATGGGCTATTCCACCATGTTTGTCTTCAAGATGAAAGACGGACACGAATGAAGGAGGCACATGGATAACCTCATTATCTTTGATGATCCGGTTAAGAGGCTGCATGAGGAATTGAAGAAAAATAAGAATGTCACGGATGATCAGATTTTCATGCTGGCTCAAATTCAGGCTAAAAGGAACATAGTTTGGATGGAAGGCCCCATGGGATGGACTGCATGGGCGGATACTTATTATGACATTCTTCACTAGCACCTTGTGTTCCTCTTTTTTTTGTAATATTTGATACTATTTTTCGATGTTGTTGTTCATATTTTGATACTCCGTTGTTTGAGGCTATGCCTCTCGGTTGACAGTCTCTGGTACTGTATTTTGTAATTTGCACTTTGATTCTACTATTATCAATACAAAAAAAATAGTTTAATATAATGTAAAATACTTTAAAATACTTTAAACTATTTTATGCTATTTTACACTAATTTTACATTGTTTTAAACAAGTTGGTGCTTTAAATTAAATTATATAATTAAACTAGATCAATTTAAATATATAATTCATCAAAATATTTTAAAATAATGTAAAATAATGTGGGTGCCAGCAAGAAGTTGAGTCCACTTTTTGACCAAAAAGTGGAACTGTTTTTCCTATTTTTTCAAATTCATCCTATTTGACCTAAAGATTTGAGGCACTTAGACATGGAATCTTTCAAAAAGTCAATAATCTAAAATTTTAGGATTCAAAGTCTACTTTCCAAATATGTTATTTTTTAAAATACCCAAATGATAAATTTCAAATTTCAATAGGGATTACTAAAACCCTCATTTTAAAAGTCACTCATTTAGGACTATACCATGCGTGTGTACAGAAAGCGAAATCAGACTCAAATGAAACTATTTATCTAAACCCTTTTGGGAAATGGTAAGTAACACATTTAATATTGATGTGAATATTTTTCCATATTTTTATGTTAAATATTTTTTTTATTAATTATATATTGGGCTTAATCATTGTTTATAAAACCTCGTGTACGGCAAGCATAATTTGCCCTAAACATGTGATTTTTTTTTTTAAGTGTGTAGAATTATGTGTAGTTTGATGTCATATAATTTATTTTTCAATAAACTTTAAAATAAAAAATTTATTAAAATTACAAAAAAAGCTTGTATTCTCTTTTCTATAGACCTATTTTAGTACAAAATGATTGAAAAATATAAATATTAATCAAATTTAATAAAAAATTACATATTATGAATCTTCATTGTCTTATCTATACTGGGTTTTTTTTCACAAAAAAATTCCTCAGAAAACCCAATCCAATTTGAGGCCAAAGTGAGTTTTGTGTCTGCATATGGACATGGCCTTCAACATTGAGGTCAAACCAGATCCAAACCCAAGGGTCGGTTGACCAAGCCTTTCCCAAAGCTAAACCCGAACCACTTTTGGCGGGGAAAATTTCAATTTTATAACATGGGGTCACGTTATAACACAGGGTCACATTTTAAAAATGAAACGTCACCCCGTCTCATTTTGTAGCCGTTAGAAATTGGTTTAAAATGATATGGGGTAACGTTATTAAATGGGGTGACGTTTCATTTATTGAAATGTCACCCCATTTTATAACATCACCCCGTCTCATATTTGACCTTTTTTTTAAATCTGTCATGTTCTTTTACTGCATCAACAATCTTGTACTCGAAGTATGGTCGACAACGATTGAATGTGCAGGTTTTGGATAGTTTTTGCATTGCTTATTGACTATTATATTCTCCATTTGAAGGCATCAATCATTGGGAGCATATTGAACAATTTTTTGCAATTTTAAACTATTGAAGACACTCTTGTGATTGATTTCGATTATTAATCATGGGATGTAAACAACGTCAAAAGAAGAAACAAAGGAGGGTTATGACTGATGAGGAAATTCAATTGGAGAAAGAGAAAGAGGCTAAACGTCAAAGAGATAGAAGAATGACGATATAAGAAATGAATAGAAATGAAGCTTCTGGATCCACAACAATTGAAGATTTAAACATTAAAGATACCATGGGAGATACAATGGATGCAGAAGATGCAAATATGAAAGAGGCGAATGCAAGCATGTCATTGAATGCACCTTGTAGTGATGTTTCAGGTACGTCTTTGACTTCAACATTGAATGATACTCAACCTATCATAATAGATGATAATATTTATAGAAACTTATTACTTGCATATTCTAGAGATGAAATTGAATCAATGAGGCCTAATCATATTTTTCAACTTAGATAATTTGCAAATGAAAATCCACCTATTGTTGTTGAAAATGAAGAGCCTTTTGTTGTTGCGAACGAAAATATCCCTAATGTTGTTGAAAATTAAAATCATTTTGTTGATGCAAATGAAAATCCTCATAATCTTCATGCAAATGAAAATCCTCTTAATGTCGTTGAAAATGAAAATCCTTTTGTTGATGCAAATGAAAATCCTCCTAATGTTGATGCAAATGAAAATCTTCCTAATGTTGATGCAAAGAGCAATGAAATTCCTTTCCTAAATGAAAATGAA
>MU217413.1:51503-71905 GCA_018584345.1 Thuja plicata | reverse complement strand
TAAATAAATTTGACATACATTGCATTTTTCATAATAAAAATAACAATAAATACTATTAAAAAAATAATAAAAACAATAACTAAACTTAATATATTAAAAAAAGACCTACGTGCAAGTGGTGTAGACGGAAAGCGAAGACGTAGAGGTGGTGTAGACGGCAACTGAAGAGCTGCAACTCTGAAGGGAAAAATAACAACAAATATGATTAGAAAAATAGTTAAAACTGCTAAAAAATTAAAAAATGATAATAAAACTAAAATAAAGTTGAAAACATCATCACCTGAAGGAATTTGGGCTCTAACAAAAAAGGGTAAAGCTATGGAGCAGGATCGCGCTAGCTGAAAATGATGATAAAAGTGTCAAAAAAATTTATATAGTTTTCAAACTGGGGTCACGTATGAAACGTCACCACGTTCTGGGATGGGGTAGCATTTCAAACATCACCCTGTTTCGAGCGTGACCCCATTTAGCCTCAGGACCCCGTCCCTTACAGGGTGACGATTTGAATTAAGGCTCGGGGTCTTGAAGTGAAACATCACCCCGCTTTTTACAAACGTCACCCCGTGTCTTGAAGTACGATTTCAGGAAAAATGACTAATTTAAAAAGTTCCACCTCAAGTGGACTCATCTTCTTGAACACGCCCATGTAAAATAGTTTTAAAAATTCTAAAATAGTTTAATATAGTGTAAAATAGTGTAAAATGGTTTAATATAGTTTAATATAGTTTAAAATAGTTTAAAATAGTGTAGAATAGTGTAAAATAGTTTAACATACTGTAAAATAGTTTAAAATAATTTAAAATAGTGTAAAATATTGTAAAAAATGTAAAATAGTTTAAAATAATTCAAAATAGTGTCAAATAGTTCAAAATAATGTAAAATGGTTTAAAATAATTGAAAATAATGTAAAATAGTTTAAAATAATGTAAAATAATTACAAATAGTGTAAAATAGTTTAAAATAGTGTAAAATAATATAAAATAGTGTAAAACAATGTAAAATAGTTTAAAATAGTGTAAAATAGTTTTAAATAATGTAAAATAGTGTAAAATAGTTTAAAATAGTGTAAAATAATAAAAAATAGTTTACAATAATTTAAAATATTGTAAAATAATGTAAAATATTATAAAATAGTGTAAAATAATTTAAAATAGTGTAAAATAATTTAAAATAATGTAAAATAGTTTAAAATAGTATAAAACAATGTAAAATAGTTTAAAATAGTCTAAAACACTATAAAATAATTTAACATAGTTTAAAATAATGTAAAGTAGTGTAAACTAATGTGAAATAGTTAAAAATAATTTAAAATGGTGTAAAATAATATAAAAATGTGTAAAATATTTTAAAATATTATAAAAATGTGTAAAATAGTTTAAAATAGTGTAAAATAGTGTAAAATATTTAAAATAGTGTAAAATAGTTAAAAATATTTTAAAATATTGTAAAATAGTTTAAAATAATATAAAATAGTGTAAAATAATTTAAAATACTATAAAATACTGTAAAATAGTTTAAAACAGTGTAAAATAGTATAAAATAATGTAAAATAGTTTAAAATTATATAAAATAATGTAAAATAGTTTAAAATAATTTAAAATAGTGTAAAGTAGTATAAACTAATGTGAAATAGTTAAAAATAGTGTAAAATAATTTAAAATACTATAAAATAGTTTAAAATAGTGTAAAATGGTATAAAATAGTTTAAACTATTTTAAATTATTTTACATTATATTAAACTATTTTACATTGTATTAAACTATTTTAAAACTATAGTGTAAAATAATTTAAAATAGTTTAAACTATTTTAAATTATTTTACATTATATTAAACTATTTTACATTGTATTAAACTATTTTAAAACTATAGCGTAAAATAATTTAAAATAGTTTAATTTAGTGTAAAATAGTTTGATATAGTTTAAAATAGTGTAAAATAGTGTGAAATAGATTTAAAAATTGTAAAATAGTTTAAAATAATATAAAATAGTTTAAAATATTTTAATATAGTGTAAAATAGTTTCAAACACTGTAAAATAGTGTAAAATAATTTAAAATAGTTTTAAATAGTGTAATAAAATAATTTAATAGTGTAAACCAGTTTAATATTCTATAAAATAGTTCAATATAGTTTAAAATAAGGTAAAATAGTGTAAAATAGTAAAAAATAGTGTAAAATAGTTTAAAATAGTGTAAAATAGTTTAAAAAGTGTAAATAGTTTTAAATATTGTAAAATAGTTTAAAATAATATAAAATAGTGTAAGATAGATTAAAATAGTGTAAGCATAAAACTCCCTCAGTGAAGGGTGGTGAGGGTTCTTCCCAATCTGCTAATCCCAGTAGAAATGATGGGTCCATGGACCTAATTTGCGTTACCGCTGCCATTAGTTCATCATGAATTGCATTTCCTAGAATGTTACAGGACTTGAGTATAGGAAATATATTGTTAAGCGTTTTCTAGATACCTTTAAAAACATTAACTTTATTATGCTTCAAGAATTAAAAGCTATCGACTTTATGCTTGATGTTAACCTTGATTTCATCAGGAAAGATGTTGTTAAGATATACTCTGATCATCTGAAAAGTAGGGGTGGGGTTGGATTATTGATCAACCCTAAATGGGCCAAGTTCATAACGAATAAAGGTATCTCCCCTTGTAATAGGGCCTCCTGGGTTACTCTCAGTACTAACTCTATCACTTTTGGCATCTGCTCCATCTATGCATCTAATGATGTCAAAGAAAGGTCGGCCCTGTGGTCCTGGATGGCTTCCCTCCCGGACATTCCTTGGATTATTGGTGGTGACTTTAATATGGTGGAGTCTCAAGGGGATAAGATGAGCGGACTTCCCTTCTCCTGGAAGAATTTGGAGAAAGAACCATGGGATAAAATGATACATTCTAAACTTCTGTTTGACCCCCTGAAGGATAATGATAATACTAACCATAGCCTTTGGCACACTTGGTGTAACTTCCAGCAAGGCCCGACCCATATTTATGCCAGACTTGATAGATTTTATGCCAACAAAAATTGATTTTCCTTCATTCCCGACGTGCAAGGAAACCTAGTCACTATGACCCCCACATCTCTTTCTGACCACCATCCTATATCGGTGTTTGTTAAAATCAATGACTTCCAAGCCCCCCTAAATCTAAAAACCAGAGGTTCATCCTTAATTCATCACTCCTCAAGGATGTTGATATCCTTTCTGCCATTCATCTTATTAGGAACATCAATAAAAATTTCTCTTCTTCCATGTCTTGTGTTGAGATGTGGCAGCACAACATACATGTGCTTGGCATGCTCTTCTCCAAACCCTAGGACATAAAAAGCCAAAGATTACAGATTTACTGAGAAGATTCTCTCATCCAAGCTGAGATCTATCAAAATTGACATTCAAAACAATCCTTCTAATGATAACCTTGTCCCTATTGTATCTAAGGCTAGGGATGATCTTCGTTGCCACCAGCAGATTAAAGTCTGGGGAGCCAGCATTAGGTGTTGCGCTCACTGGCTCCAACAGGGAGACGGGGGCTCCAAGTTCTTTTTTAATCTCCTCAAGCAGACGCAAGCCAATGAAGCCATTAACAGGCTTGTCGTTAATAACATTGAAATTGACAATCTTGAAGGTATCAAGAAGGCGTTTGCCTCTTTCTATCAAAACCTTTTTACTTCTGAGGATAATGAGGAAACCATCTCCCTCAGAAAAGATTACAGCTCCATCATCCCCAATAAGATCTCCCTTCAAGAATCTGACCTCCTCAGACAAAGCATCTCTATGGAAGAAATTGAAAAATTTATCAACACTCTTAAGAATGACAAAGCCCCTGGACCCGACAGCCTTCATGTAGAATTTTATAAAGCCAACATAAGTTGGATTTGTACTGACCTTTACGACCTCTATAATGAAGCCTATGCCAAAGGCACTCTAGGAAGCTTTATTAACAGAGGTATTATTAAATTGACCCCTAAGGAAGGAGACAAAACTCTTATAAAAAATCGGCGTCCCATTACCCTTCTTAATGTATCTTACAAAATTCTTGCTAAGATTTTGGCTCACAGACTTGAGAACATTCTGCCTAAATTTATTAACTCTACGCAAACCAACTTTATAAAGGGGAGATTCATCCTTGAAAATCTCATAACTAGCTAGGAAGCCATGAACTGGGCTAAGTCCTCCCAACAGAATGCTGCTATGCTTCTCCTTGACTTCGAGAAGGCGTATGACAGGGTGAACCTCCTGGCTGTCTTTGCACTCCTACCTCCTTCATCACTCAGTGATCATTTAGGGGCCTTAGCTGGTGATCTGGGTTGTTTCCCTCTCGACGATGAAGCTTATCCCCTTCATCTCACTGGCTGACCCTTTTTTATCTCTGGTATTCAGAGTTTGTCTCCATTTGGTACCGCTCACGCAGCCCGCACCAAAACAATGCTTTACCCCTAGAAGATCCAGTCAACCGCTACACCTCAACGCATTTCAGGGAGAACCAGCTAGCTCTGGGTTCGAGTGGCATTTCACCCCTAACCACAACTCATCCGCTGATTTTTCAACATCAGTCGGTTCGGACCTCTACTTAGCTTCACCTAAGCTTCATCCTGGTCATGGATAGATCACCTAGGTTCGGGTCCATAAGAAATGACAATTCAATTTCCCTATGAAGACTCGCTCTCGCTATGGTTCCGGTGGATTGAATGGGATTTTATTAATATGATGCTTGGGGCGTTTGGGTTCCCTGAAGTCTTCTGCAATTACACTAAGCTTTAACTCAAGGATTCCTTAGCCTAGGTTGATGTTAATGGCTCTTTGTCGGATTCCTTTGCTTTGGGCAGATCTATCAAGCAGGGTTGTCCACTCGCCCCTTCTCTCTTTGTGATTGCTTCTGAAGCTCTTTCCTACATTCTTAGAGATAACACACTCTCTCCTGCGGTCAAAGGTATCACCTTACCTAATAATGATAACTTGATTAACTGTCAATTTGTTGATGATACTATTTTATTTGTTGAAATGACTGAAGAGAACTTTGGTATTCTGAAAAATAAACTCGATTCTTTCTGCTCTATTTCTGGTGCTCGATTGTCCCAACCAAAGTCCATTTGCCTTGACTGGGATGACTGACCTCCAGATTGGTTCAATAAGTTTGGGATTTAGTGGGGAGGACCCAATAATATTGTTCGGTATCTTGGTATCCCCTTTTCCGTTGATCCTTCTCTCAAAGATATGTGGCTCTGGGTGAAGAACAAAATTACTAAAAATTTGGATAAATGGTATAACAGATCCTTATCTTTACTTGGAAGGGTTTAGGTTTGTCAAAAAATTCTTTCTTCTTATAATATTTACTACTCTTCTGCTTGGATGTTTAATAACTATCAAATTATGGAAATTCAGAAGGCCATTAGAAAATTTCTTTGGTCAGATGGTAAAGGCAACAAAAAAATGCATGTAGTTAAATGAGATTGGTGTTGTATTGAAAAGTAACTTGGGGGCCTAGGGTTTAAAGATCTTAAGGTTCAGGGGATTGCCCTGGCCACTAAATGGATCTTCCACTGTTTAGAAGGGGATGAACCTTGGAAGGTTCTTATTAGAAGTAACATTGAACATGGATTCCCTAGGAAGGCTAAGTCCTGGAAGAATCTTCCTTTTAGTGATCTGATGTTGGGAGGATTTCTTGTTACTGTACAGGGCTCAGTTGTTTTTAAAACCATTTGGAAAGCTTAGGGGTCCTCAAATTTTTTTATTTCTAATAAGACCTTCCATGATCATAATCTTCTATATGGTGATAGGTTGTTTTGGTGGAATCTCCACCTCTTGGGTAAACCCCTCGCGTTGTCCCAAGGATGCTCGACTAAAATATGGAATAATATGGGTATCTCTCTTTTCATTAACCTTTTTGACGAAGATTATCTTATTGGATGAGATGAGTTAAGGAACAAATTTAACATACCTATAGCGCATAAGAAAACTTATAACATGATTGTCAAAACATGCAAGGATCTTCCCTCTACTTGCCATATTGACTCTCATAGATATCTGAACATCAAATAACCCGATGACACTATTGTTGCCAGAATAAAAGCCAAAAATATATATAGTATTTAGAGTAACAACCATAATATTATTAATCATGTCAATAATTTCTAGTATACTAATCTAGAGGTTAATTGGTGGAATAAAATTTTTACTAGATTGTGGGAATCTCCTATTGAACCTAAAGTCAGATGTTTCAAATGGTTGATGTTTCTCAACAGACTCTCTATAAGCAAAAACCCTTCTTATATTGATTATTGCAGCCTTTGCAAGCTCCCTGACTCTTGCAGTCACATTCTATTTGACTGTAAATTTGCTAAAAGTATTTGATCTATGTTTGGTATCACTTATCCTAAATACTTAGATATTTTTGAAATGATTAATGGGCATATTCAGGGTTTTAAAAAAGATACTAATCTGATTTGGAACATTTTATCCTCTAACATCCTTTGGTGGATTTGGAAATGCAAGAATGAAGAAAGGTATCAGGGCATTCATAGATCCCTTACTAAGTCTTTTCTTAAATTTATATATTTTAAAATTTTCTCACAGGTCTGTAGCAGCATGATGATTGAGAGGGAAAAGCTTATTAGGTTTCTCCAAATGGGACACTCTACCATGTTTGTATTCGAAATGAAAGATGGATATGCGTGTCGAAGGCATGTGGACAATATGGCTATCTTCAAAAAAACTGTTAAGAAGCTGCACAAGGAGATTAGGAAGAACAAGGACCCTACTGATGATCAAATTTACATGCTGAACCAAATCCAGGCAAATAAATGCATTGTCTGGATGGAAGGCCCTATGGGGTGGACTGGCTGGGTGGAAAATCATGAGGAAACTCTACATTAATTCCTTTCTTTAGTGGATGATCTCTACTTTTTTGATAAAAATGTAATTAATACTTTGATACTTTGACTTGCATCGTGTGAGGCTCTCCATCCGGTTTTGGATTATTCGATGCTTGCTTTGATTACCTTATAGTTAATATATAAAAAATAGTGTAAAATATTGTAAAATAGTGTAAATAGTTTAAAATAAAGTAAAATAGTTTAAAATAATATAAAATAGTGTAAAATAGTTTTAAAAAATGTAAAATATTATAAAATAGTATAAAATAGTATAAAATAGTGTAAAATAGTTTTAAATAGTTTAAAACAATGTAGAATAGTTTAAATTATGTAAAATAGTTTAAAATAGTGTAAAACAGTATAAAATAGTTTAAAATAGTTTTAAAAGGTTTAAAATAGGGTAAAATAGTTTAAAACAATATAAAATAGTTTAAAATTGTGTAAAATAGTTTAAAATAGTTGAAAATAATTTAAAATAGTATACAACAGTGTAAAATAGTTTAAAATAATGTAAAAAAATGTAAATTAGTGTAAAATAGTATAAATTGTTTAAAATATTGTAAAATGGTGTTAAATAATTTAAAATAGTATAAAATAATGTAAAATAGTTTAAAATAGTGTAAAATAGTTTAAAATAGTTCAAAAAAAAATTTAAAATACTGTGAAATAATTTAAAATAATGTCAAATAGTATAAAAAATGTAAACTATTTTAAAATAGTTTAAAATTGTGTAAAATAATGTATTTTAAACTATTTTGTATTATTTTACAATATTTTAAACTATTTAACATTAATTTACACTAATTTAAACCATTTTATACTATTTTAAATTAGTGTAAAATAATGCAAAATAACGTAAAATATTCTAAATAGTGCAAAAATGTATAAAATAGTTTAAAATAATATAAAATAGTTTAAAATATTTTAAAATACTGTGAAATAGTTTAAAATAAATTAAAAAAAGTTTAAAATAATCTAAAATAGTGTAAAATATTATAAAATAACGTGAAATATTTTAAAATAGTATAGTTTAAAATAGTGTAAAATAATATAAAATAGTGTAAACTAGTGTAAAACAGTGTAAAATAGTTTAAATTAATTTAAAATAGTATAAATTAGTGTAAAATATTTCAAAATATTGTAAAATTGTATAAAATTGTCTAAATTGTCTAAAATAACGTAAATTAATTTAAAATAGTAAAAATATGTAAAATAGTTTAAAATATTGTAAAAATATAAAATAGTTTAAAATAGTATAAAATAGCTTAAAATAGATTAAATTAGTGTAAAATAGTTAATTATATTATAAAATAGTGTAAAATAGTTTAAAATAATATAAAATAATATAAAATAGTGTAAAATTGTATAAAATACAAAATAATGTAAAATAGTTTAAAATAGTGTAAAATAGTTTAAAATAATTTAAAATAGTGTAAAGTAGTGTAAATTAATGTGAAATAGTTTAAAATAGTTTAAAATAATGTAAAATAATTTCAAATAGTGTAAAATAATGTAAAATAGTTTAAAATAGTTTAAATTATTTTAAACTATTTTACATTATTCAAAACTAATTTGCATTATATTAAACTATTTTAAAATTAGTGTAAAAACGTTTAAAATAGTGTAAAATAGTTTAATTTATTGTAAAATAATTTGATATAATTTAAAATAGTTTCAAATAGTTTCAAATATTTTAATATAGTTTAAATAGTTTTAAATATTTTAATATAGTTTAAAATAGATTTAAAATAGTTTTAAATAGTGTAGAATAGTATAAAATAGTTTGAAATAGTGTAAAATAGTTTAATATGGTGTAAACCAGTTCAATATAATTTAAAATAGTGTAAAATAGTTTCAAATAATGTAAAATACTTTAAAATAAGGTAAATATAGTTTTAAAAAAAAATAGTGTAAAATATTTTAAGATAGTCTAAAATAGTACATAATATTAAACTATATTGAACTAGTTTAAAATAGTGTAAAAATAGTTTAAAATATTTTCAAATGTTGTAAAATAGTTTAAATTATTTTCAAATCCCGTTATATAATATATTCTTTGAATTTCCCTATCCATCAACAATACAATGTCTTTGGTATTTAGTGCATACTTGTACTGTGCTATGTACAGATGTATCTGTTGCTATTTATCTCAGAGTTTGCATCAACATGACTGATCTTCAGATTTGGTATAGGCTGATGCAACCATCTAGTCAGCTTACTGACCGATAGACAAGGGTTGGACCCCTAGTCTCTGTCTTAGGCACTCAAATGTATCTTTCGGTAATGGTTTGGTGAATGTATCAGCTAATTGTTCCTTTGATTGAACATATTCCAGTGTCACCTCCTTTACTTACACTTGTTCTCTCAGCTAGTGATACTTGATAGCAATATGCTTAGTCTTAGCATGCATGACTGGATTCTTAGAAATGTTAATTGCACTGGTGTTATCACAGCAGATAATTACTGGTTCAAGAATCTTCATATTCATACCTTCCAACAATTGTTTGATCCATGCAATATTGGAGCAATTTGAAATAGCAACCACATACTCAGCTTCTGCAGTAGATTGAGAGATGCATCCTTGCTTCTTGCTAATCCATGTGACAAGTCTGTCACCCATGAAGAATGTTCCTCCAGTTGTGCTCTTTTGGTCATCAATGTTTTCAGCCCAATCATCATCTGTATAGACTTGTAGCTCAAATTTTCCTTCTCTTTTATATCATAAGCCATAGTCCTCGGCACTCTTCAGATATCTCAAAATTCTCTTGACAACAGTCATATGTGATTCTTTGGGATTAGCAAAGAATCTTGCAACTATTCCAACTGCATGTGCTATATTTGGTCTGGTATGAAAAACATACATCAGTTTACCAATCATTGATCTATATAAGGTCTGATTTACCTCATTGGATTTGTCTTCTTTTGTCAACTTACATCCGGTAGCCATAGGTGTTCCAACTAGTTTGGAATCTTCCATTTTGAATATCTTCAACACTTCCTTGATGTATTTGGACTGAGTGATATATATGTCTGCATCTTGTTGAAGAATATGTAGACCAAGAAAGAATTTGACCTCCCCAAACATAGACATTTCAAATTCCTTGCTCATTTCATTAGCAAAGGATTTGCATAGCAAATAATTTCCCCCAAAAATGATATTATTAACAAAAATTTCAGCAATCAGAATATTACCATCGATATCTTCTTTCAAGTATAGATTGCTATTTTCACTTGTTCTAACAAATTTTATGCTAATGAGATATGAGTGAAGTCTTTCATACTAGGCTCTAGGTGCTTGTTTTAATCCATACAAGGCTTTATGTAGTCTACATACCATGTTTCTCTTGTCTGGATCAACAAACCCTTCTGGTTGTTCAATGTATACCTCTTCTTCCAGTATTCCATTTAGGAATTGTTGTCATTTTTGTTACACTCCAATTTATAAATGGATTATTGTTTTACATTGTTATGGATTGTTGTACTAAGTACAGAATTTGCTTGAAAAAAGGAAAAAATCAATGAAGGTACACATGCAATCTAGCAGCTACAAACAGAAGAAAGGACTTAAAGGTACATCCATTTCAAACCTTGTTCAGATATTGGAGACAAATATCTTGTTATTGCATTCATAATTAAACACTTATGATTGTTCTCAAATGGGTTCATCTGATTTTTAACTTGCAAATTCAGAAAATTGATCTTTACTTTGAACATTTCAAATGAATGCAATCAGTAAGTATTCTTTTAGAGGTTACATATTTCAGCAAGAAAATACTGAGAAAATACACAATGTTGAAAGTAACAAGAGAGCATTGGAGAAATCAGGGATCAAGGCATTGCCTTGGAGAGGTCTTTAAGCATGTTGATAATCTGATATCTGTATCTTCATAGTTGCTTCTTTGTCTTCATCCTTAAATCTCCTTATAAGTTGTTATCCTGCATCATGAAGATGAAAGAGTAGTTAGATCCAAAATTGGATCTAAACAATGAAAAGATCCCTAAGAACAGTATGCTGCAATCAACACTTTCAGAATTGCATATTTACTAAGCAAACATCAAATGCAATAGCAAGGTACACATCTGCAATAGCTAAACTAAGTATCAAAGGGACATATTTTTTATGAAACCTTTTACTACATGTAGTTGTTATCCTACATTAGAAAGAGATTAATAACGAAGGAGCTCAGATCAATCCCTATGTTAGGTCACTAAGTCCGATTAGTGAATCTACATTCATACATAAATATTATCTCACATAAACATTTATATACAAACATGGATTCACTGATTGAATCTATCAATCTAACATAAGGACTCAGAGGTGATTGTATGCAAGTGAGAGGTCCGCAAATGCTAAAGTATGCTGTACAGGAGGGAAAATGGGATAAATCAGAAGGATAACAATGCTGGTCTAAAAGATACTTGTAAAATGAAAAGATGCAAAGTGTTCTAAAATAAAGGAAATGGCAGAAAATAAGGAAGTAAATTTGCAAAGGAATGAGGTAAGACTATATCCTCTTAATATAACAAAGCATGCCCAGGATACCATATAAATATTATAACTGAAACAGTAAGATGATTCAAGAAGGAAACAAATAGTGAGGTAAACCAAAATTCCCAAGATCTAATATGGAAAAGCTAAAGAAAAATTGGAATGCATAGTTTTTGGGACAGATTGGCATATGAACTAGACATAATATTATTGTTTCAAGCATTAAATTTATGCGAACTCATGCAAGTCAATCAACTGCAGAGTGAATGATTGTACAGGATAAAATGACAATGCAGTTTGTATGTAAAAGTTGCATAAATACATCAGGGCATTTAGTAAAAAAACAGTATTGTCTTTCTTTCATGTTTAGGAAACAAGTTAAAGATTCAGTGCGTGCAACTCTTTATCCAGCAGATGAATCAATAATGGGCAACGCAAAGCAGAATGGAGGCGTATTCAAGAGCAACTATTTGCCAATCAAAAAATAAGTGCTATTCTGTTATGATGAAATCAAAGTACAATAAAAAGAAATGTTGTTTTCAAGTACATCAAAAGAGAAAGGAGGACGAGAAAAAGAGACCATTTTTTATACTCACACTATTTTATTTGTGTGCATATTGAAGATTAAGTTTTATTGCAGCAAATATAATCATAACAAGATCAACTTAAAAGATAAAATCTGTTTATGAGTGTCACGAGCCCGTGCTCGAACCCCATAAACAGATTGCATTGATGTAAGTGAAATTTGTTTTACAAATTTTATAGTATCAAAAAATTTGATATATAACAGAATTTCAAGTGAAATGCAATGACACAGGGTGATGCTAGCTGCCAAGAACACTAAAAAAGAATGCTGCAGATATGAGGACCAGTATTCAGCCATTCAAACAGAGAGTTGATTTATTATTCTTTAAAGCTGAATAAATGAATTTAAAACCGAGTTTATGCCAACAGAGAAGGAATCAAGCAAAACACATTAAAATGTGGGTTTTGCAGTGTGTTTCAGCAATAGACAACAATAGAGATAACATTCCTTATGAATGGTTATGCATTAATATTAGTGAAGCTTGACTTTCAGTTCACAACAGACAATTTATGACAGTAGTTTAAACAAGAAATCAAGCTGAGAATATGGTGAGTTCTGTTGAATATGACAGATATAAAGACAAACAATGAATTCACAATGAATATCAAGTTTAAAAAATCAGCTTAAACAGTGGAAAAAATAGTCAGCCTATATATAGCCGTGCATTACATGGATAGAGGTATTTTTAGATTTCCTTTGAAATATAACTTGATAGCAACAGAAATCAAGTTAAACATGCAGAGAAATAAAGTAGTAAATTCTGTTTATTAGCTTTAACACTCAGATTCAGCAACAAAGTGAAAGGATTTATTAAGACTACAAATAGAAGACAAAGACTACAGTTCCAGCAGATGTAATCATAATTTAAAATGCAGATGGAAGTAGAATAAAGCCCAAATTATTCTCTTAAAGTTTGTGACAGATATGGTGGAGGCAGCAAAACATAAAAGTAAAACCTAGATTTGTTTGCAAAGAAATGACGGATACCCAACCTTAGATTATCATTGAAATCAACTACAACAGCAAGTTCCAGCAGAGAAAAGCATACAAGAGAAAGAATAAGCTTATCTATACAATGTAAGGCCATGATGGAGATGACCCAGAAGAAGAGCTGACTTCAGACTTGCAGCTACAGCCCATGCACAAAAACTCAAAGATGAAAGCCAGTTTAGCCGAGTGGTGATGGAGGTCGAGTCTCATGCAAAGTTCTAGTTAAAGTAAAAACCCGCGGTGAACTTCAGATCCTTATAAATCCCGAGTTCTTTACATAATATGCCTCCATTCTTAAAAATTTGTTTTCTAAAGAGTGTTTTGCTGAGTAAAGGAACGATTCACAGTACATTGTTGGCGGCATGTGCTGATTGAAGCTTCAAAGTAAGTAGTAGCTGGAAACAAAGGAGAAACCCACGAGTTCCTCAAGAATCCAGCGATTTAATCAATAAAGAACTTCCATAGGTAATCAAATTTCAGTTTAGAGAACTGAACTGTGGATTCAAACTCCGATTTGCCCTCAGAAACATTCTCAGAAAAAGAAAAACGTGCAGAGAAGAAGCGGTAAACAGAAGTTTCATGGCGGCTCAAACCCTCAAGATGCGAAAATACCTAATGCAAAAATGCAAATGTGAAAAGATAAAATCATTTTCCAAATGTTTGTAGCAATTTGGAGTCTGGAATGCACTGAAAAACCATAGAGATTTACGGTGAATGCTTCCATATTGTCCCACGACGTGTTTACTTCTCATGCCCTATACCAAAGATGTAAGTATCTCAAAGGTCATGTTGACCATGGGATAATTTTTATATAGGTTAAGCTATGCATGGTGGGGTTTTCGAAAGTGAGGGATTTTTTTATGCATGTGTTAGGTTAGTAAAGTGAAGTGGTATTTTAAATTCACATTAAAAATATAACTTAAAACATTTAAATATATTCTTTAATGTAATAAAGATGTATTTAATTGTTTAAAAAACCTAAATTTAAGGCCTAGACTACTTGATTATTTTTCATGCCTTGAAATTAGGAATAGCTGCTTGTTTGGAAACTCTTTGTAAATATATTGGTAATATCTTTTAAAAGATATATTATAAATTACCAATATTAGGACTTCATTTTCGAGATTGGCCTTTAAGGCTTAGTTTTGGCATCAACTATGCCTTAAAATCAGGGTTTGAGCTGAAGTTTTGAAGGAGCTTTTTGAAAGCTATATTATAGGCATCTTTTAGACCCAAATTTGAGGGGATCTATCTGTTTTAGAGGCACTTTAAGGGGGACTTCTCATTTTCGAAATAAGCTTTGAGGGCTATATATCTGAGTTTTCTATTCATTGTAAAGGGTTCAGAATTTTGGGATTTTGAGGCATTAGTGAACACATTTGTTCCTTTGCCCATTTTCTTGGTATTTTGCAACCGTTATGCAGATTTGAGGGATAATAAAGCTGGACTTACTATTCATATCTAGTTTTTGAGTATTGCATCTGTCCTTTTCAAGTTTTTTTGCATTTAAGAGTTTAATCATTTTTAAGCACATATTAGTGAATTACTAAAAATTCCTATTCTTGGTTTAAGAGTTTTAACCTTTTGTAGAAAGTTATCTGTTTGTTGGTTATATTCTTGTTATTAGTGGTATCAAACCCTAATTAGGTATTGTAAACCAGCCTAGATGTTGGAAAGTGAAAGTATCTGCAGAACTTAGTAATATTTGTTTGGTAAGAATAGTCTTGCAAATTTCTGATAGATCTGCGTTCATCTTTGGTGTATCACCTATCCTAATTAGTTTTTCTTCCTTTTTCAAGTTCTCTTTCTCCCTTTTCCAAAAAAATATAGAATTTAGTATTAGGTGATATTTCAAAATCCAATAGGAACCGGCCTAGGATCCAGAGATTCATTCTCTTAACCACCCAGGAGAATGTTTCCATGTTTCAATAGGATGGCTAGATTGTGTATCCAGCTATAGGCGCAAACCTGATTGACAACAGTTTTTGGCACGCCCGGTGGGACACGAACTGCTCCACAATCGCCTGATTTACAAGTTTTTTATTGCTGTTTTGGTGCAAGCAACAGTATTCCAGCCTTTTAGAAGGCATTTTTTCCAGCACCTGGCGACTCTGTTTTAAAGTTTATTGCAGATTCAGTTGCAGATTTAAGTGTTTAGCCTGATGAGAATAACACCTACAAGAGCAAACAGTGAAGGATTCGTTTATCAGGAGCTTCCATCTAATAAAAGAGGTAGCAAATCAGCTAGAAGAAGTAGAACATCTCAAATTGCAGAAGAAACATCCTCTTTTCTCAGGAGGCCTGGTTTTTCATTATTTGAAAACCCTATATTTGAAGATCAAGCTGCCATTTATGGAGGACACAAGGTAATTATAGAATATTTCAATTTTCCTGAAGAACTAAGTGCTTTTGATAATTCTAGATCAGAATTACCTATCTTTGAAAAGGCTACAAAGGATCAATCTGCTACTGTAGCATCCACTAGCAGTACTGCTACCCCGGGATTGAAGACTTACTAGAGGAAAGTAATTCATCATACTAAGCCTTCTATTACACCTGCAGTTCAGCAGCAAGTACCATCAGTACAAATGGCTAGAAATTTACCATTCGTAGCATTTGATGTTGGCAGCCCATTACAAATTGATGTTCATCATGATATTCCACCAGCAACACTAAAAGGTTTGACATATTTCAATGGTGAGGGTCATATTTCAGCAATAGAGCATATTAAAGATATTGCTACTTTATGTAGATTACATCAAGTTATTCATGATGATGTAGCTTTGAAATTGTTAGCAGCTTCACTTAAGGGTAAAGCGTTGATCTGATTTAGAAGTTTACCAGTTAATTCTATTAGCACATGGGATGAATTGGGCACTGTATTAATCAGCAAGTTTGAGGATAGATTAGATAAATTCTCTTTGGTTGAGCAATTAACTACTATTAAAAGAGATATTAATGAGCATATTTCAGATTTCAACTTTCGTTTCCAAAGAACTTGGGACAGAATTCCAAGATCCGTCAGGCCATCTAATGATTATGCATTTATTTTCTTTTTAAAAGCATTTAACCCTGATATTGCACTTATGATATAGTCTATGGGTGGGCACACTTTACCTGTTGCTTATGATGTTGCTGTCAGAGCTGAGAATAGTTTGATACAGGCTGGAAAGTTGCCCCCAAGGCCTCCAATGCCTTATTGTGTGGAAATACAGCCAGTTGTACCAGCTATTGTTCCACCAATAGCAGTTGTACCTCCTATGCCAGCGTTACCAGCATTTAATATGCAGGTTGCAGCAGAAGAACATGCTGCCGCAGCTCCTTTTAGAGAGCTAAAAGAACAAAATATGGAGCTAAAGGACAAAAGAGAAAGTATGATGAGGACCCTGCAGACTTATGGCAATGAAATCACGAATCTAATGAGGCAGCACGGTCAGTATAATAGATCCCCTCAAGTTTCTTATCAACAGAATAGGCAATCAAATTAGGCCTTTGATCAAAATCAGCCACGCCAAGTGCAAGGGCAGCAAAGGAACTACAATCAGAGAATAAGTCAGCCGTATAACTATGCAACTCCTAGTACCTCTAAGGCACTAATGGTTGTTCCTCAGAATAACTATGTACAAGAGGAGGAATGGTGTAACACTTGTAATGCAAGTCATTTCTGGCTAGATTGTCCTCATGCGCTTGAGGCAAGGAGGCAGGACGTCCTAAAATGTCAATTGACTAATGTCCAAGGAGAGACTCAGAATGATCAAATACAATCACAAGGTAATCCTGATGTTACCTTGATGAATCTTCATACTGATGAAACTATCTTAGTAGCAGGTTTTGATCAGATATGGAAACCTATAGAAGAAAGTACAAGGTCCAAAACTAAAGCTGCAAATGAAAAAGTTGACAAGGTACAACAACCTGCTACTATATCACAACAACAAGTATTAAAGGGTAAACAACAACAAACTCAGGACACATCTTCACAACCATTACAATCAGCAAAGGAGTTGGCTGTTCCTAAACAGTAACAAAAGGTTAGTGGTCAAAATTTTAGTATAATTGATCACTTAAAGAAGACACATGTTCTTGTTTCTGTTTGGGAAGCTTTAGCGCTTCCAGATCAAAAAGATATGTTGCAGGAAGCTTTGCAAACATTAACACTATCGGATGATGCTTTAAATCAGCAAACTCCTAAAGTGTTAATGGCTGTAAATGAGGGTTTAAACCAGAAAACACCCAAGTTAATAAAGCCACAACCTTTTTATGTCACTGTTATAATAGGACAGAATTTATTGCATAATTGCATGATTGATTCAAGCGCTTCTAGCTCTGTTATGCCTAAGAAAATTGTAGATAAGCTAGGCCTTAAATATGAACCAATTGAAAAAGGAGTAGTTCAACTTGATGGTACAGTGGTAGATACAGTTGGAGTTATTAGAAATTTGGATTTGACAATGCATGCATGTCCTAGCTTTTCAGTGCCTATGGATGTTTTCATCATAGACTTACCTCCTAATTTTTCTATACGTTTGTCACGAGAGTTTACTGCTAAAATTGGAGGATATCTATCTGCAGATTGGTCACACATGTTATTTCGCACTAGGTATGGTACATAAGTAACTATTCCTTCTAAGCCTATTGTGAAATTTTGTATTGAGCCATATGTCAGTAGTTCTGAAAATGGGACAGCAATAATGATTTTTGATCAAGAAGAGATTAATGTTGTTCGTGAGTCATGAACACTTACCGAACAAATTCTTGATATATTGTTAGACACTTGGGCTACTGAAAATATAACTATTTCTAATGCACAGATTGAGGAACCAAGTTTGGGTAACTATGTTATTCATGAAACTACTGACGTTATACCAGCTATCATAAAAAGTGCAGATTTAGAGCAGCAAACTGGTGTTATCTGGAAATTGTTTTTTGATGGATCTCGCAGCAAAATAGGTGCTAGAGGTGGCTATATGCTGGTTTCACCAGAAAACCAAAGGTACTATGCTTCTTTCAGATTCACCTTTAGTTGCACAAACAATGTGGTTGAATATGAAGCTCTCGTTAATGGATTAAAGTGGGCAATTAAAAAGGGAATTAGTTGTTTACAAGTATATGGTGATTCTAAATTGATTGTAAATCAAGTTAGGAATGTTCACACAGAAAAGAATGATTTGTTAAGAAATTATAAACATGTTGTATGGGACTTGATTGAAGGTTTTGAAGCCTTTAATTTACAATCTATTCCTAGAAATCAAAACAAGCACGTTGATAGGCTTGCATCTGTTGGAGCACAATATGATATTCCAACAGGAATAAGTAATAGTAAGGAAATGAATTATGTTAAAATTGTTGTTAGACCTACTGTTCCTAATAATGCAGATAGTTGGAAAGTTTTTGAATCTAATCAACACATTGTGAATTTCTTGAGAGAAGAGGCTGAATTTTCACAGCCAAATCAGAAAAAATTGCAGGATCGGTATGAAGGACAGATTATTCAGCTAAGGACAAATAAAATGCCTAAAGGTCTTGTGACCTTAGAGTCTATGTTTGGTACCAATGATGAGTTCAAAAAGGACAAATCCAGCTTACAAATCAAGGAAGAAAATTACAAGGAGGTTGCTATTTCACAGGATAAAGTGCTTAAACTTGGCAAGGTATGTACACCTGAAGAACAACAAACTTTTGTCAATTTATGCAACGAATTTCATGATATAATTGCATGGAATTATTCAGATTTGAAGGGATTTGATCCCAATATTTCCCAGCATACGATAGAATTAGAACCAGGGGCTAAACCAGTGAGACAAAAGAAAAGACCTATAAATCCCAAACTGGAACCTCTCATGATCAAGGAATTGAATAAGTTGATTGAAAGTAATATTATTTTTCCAACCAAGCATACTTCATGGGTTTCAAATCTGGTTCCTGTTAGGAAAAAGAATGGGGAAATCAAACTTTGTGTTAATTTTCGTGACTTAAATAGAGATTCATTGAAAGATAGGCATCCTTTGCCTTCAATGGAACAAATCTTGCAGGTTGTTTCAAGTTCAGAGCGGTTTTCATTGCTGGATGGATTTTCTGGTTATAACTAGATTTTGGTGAAGGAAGAAGACAGGTTTAAGACAACATTCACAACCAAATGAGGTACCATGGCATATCAGAAGATGCCATTTGGTCTTTCCAATGCTGGTGCAACATTCCAGAAAGCCATGGATAAGGCTTTCATAAATCTGATGTACATGTTCGTATTGGTTTATTTGGATGACATAACTATTTTTTCAAACAATGCAGCAAATCACTTTAAACATTTAAGGATAATATTTGAGAGATGTAGGGAATACAGTATCTCTCTAAATCCTAAGAAAAGCATATTCGCTATTCACGAAGGTAAGCTACTAGGTTTTATTGTTTCCAAGGAAGGAATTACAATTGAGCCCGAGAGAGTAAGTGCCATACTTGCATTACCTCTTCCTCTTCACAAAAAAGGTGGACATATGCACTGAAAA
Organism: Thuja plicata; assembly: GCA_018584345.1. Classification (NCBI taxonomy): domain Eukaryota; kingdom Viridiplantae; phylum Streptophyta; class Pinopsida; order Cupressales; family Cupressaceae; genus Thuja; species Thuja plicata. The sequence goes on along the minus strand of MU217413.1, from coordinate 52,459 downwards.
CTGAAAAAGAGATAAGGGAAAGATCCCTTATTTCAATTATGCCACCTGAGTAAATAATAGAAGAAATAGATGAAATGATGAAGAAGCATTCAAAGAAGTTCTCAACAAAATTGAGAGCCTACAAATTACTACAGGGAAGCTTAATAGAGCTTGACAAAGAAAGTGATGATACTTGGAGAAAAATACTCAATCTGCCTAAGGGGGACTCAAGCCCCAAGCAAGTATTAGAACTTATCGAGAAGCCTCACAATGAAGAGAAAGAGGCAACATCGAGCCCTGAACACATCTTAATAAATGATGTTGAGGATGTCAATCTAGTTGATTTGACAATACAGGAAACAAGGCCATGGATGATATACCATAGATTTTGTAGTCATTAGGAGACACAACAGATGTCACAATCCAAGATGTGACAATAATAGATATCACGGGTGATCTTGCCGATGAGGTAAAGGCAGATGAAGGTATCACTAGTACCATCAAGAAAATCAAGGAGCAGGACACAACAATAGATGCTGCAAAAGTTAATATATCAGGACAAATACCATTATTGATACACGCTATCAATATAATCTCAGAAAAGGAGAAGTCACCCGACCTTGAATCAAGCATACCCAAGGATAAGGGTGAGGAGGAGTAGAAAAGTACAAATGAAGAATAGAAAGATATAGACGGAGAACAGAAAGATATAGGTGAAGAAGAGAAGCAACGCGATTCCACTCCAAAGGATACCAAAGGAGAAGTTGTAGATAAAACTAAGGTTGATGTGGAGATGTCTACATCCAACCAACAAGTGAATACCAAGTAGCAGGTAAAACGCACAACACCCCCAAAGCCTTCATCAAGTACATTAGACCAAGCAAAGGAACTTGCTATGGTACTGCATACAGGTGCCTCCAATACACTTTCAAAGAAGAAGAAGAAAAATAATAAGAATCTAGTCACCCTGGATGAGA
>MU217413.1:29780-48238 GCA_018584345.1 Thuja plicata | reverse complement strand
CATTAACCTAACATCATATCTATGCATAAAAAACATACAAAAAAATAAATGCATCCATACATTTGCATACATAGCATAAAGAAATCAAGTAAAGTACTCAAAGCATAATCATAATCATCTCATAAAGAATAACATATCGGTGACAAAGATACAATGAAATCAAAACATGAGAAAGTCATCATATATCGAATAATGTTCGTGAGATACATCGTATAAATCAAGAAAAATGGTGCTAGATCACAGTAATATCAATACATCATCATAAAAAATGTAGATAATGGCTCAAAATCAATCAAGACTTACTGCCTGTATCATCCCCTGGTGGTCCTCGTGGGGGGACATCCGATCTGCTAGGTCTGGTGCCCTGTACTGTGCTAATGCTCGTGAAAATGGTGTAACTATAGCAACAAGATCTAGTACTATCGAGAAGTATGAAACCTGACAATAAGATGCCCTACTACACTGCAAGGCGACATCTCTCTATGCTATGTCCAAAGCTCTATCCCTGTCTATCAACTAGAGCCTATAACATAGCTATCTAGGTCTGTAGCTGACCTCTCTCCCTGTGGAGCTGTGAAATCAGTGCTACATCACCTGTACCTTGTACTGGTGCACCTGTCGGCCTAGGACCAAGTACTTGTACACTTGTGGGACCTGTCTACCCTGTTCTCAAGTATGGAAGTGGAGTACCTATTTGTGATCCAGTCTGAACACCTGGATGAATCCCTATGCTATTATTCCTCATCACCCTCACCCATGGAAGAACCTGTGTGGATGTAGTAACACAAGTACTATAAGACATATGTCTTGAAGATGGGATCTGTAATGAGGATGGTATCTGAACAGAAGGAAATCCCTGAGATATCCCTGGAATCGGTGCTATGCCTGAAGTCTGAACAATAGTAATCATAGGAGGAACCTGGGAAGCAGGTGGAACTTATGAAGAAGAAGGAACCTGTGATGCAGGAGGAACTTGTCCTGAAGATGGTTCCTAAGTAGCCACTGCCTGTGTCAGACTTTTGACCCGTACCTTGAACTGTCTTGGTTGACCACCATGACCTCTGCCACCACTCTCATCACTATTGCTAGAGCGTTTGTGAGAAGCAGCCTTGACGACTCCACCACCTTTGTGATCATCACCTCCATCATCAACCTCATCTACCATCACTTGAACTGCCTCCTTAAGAGAGGTCAACCGTGGAAATGGATGTTGCACAAAGTATGATGAAAAGCCTGCAGTCATCCTGACATCCATAATATCAGGAGCAAACTCCCATCACACAAGCACTAATCACTGATGCTCAATAAATGCGGTATCATATCTCAATCTCGGGCCCCATTGTGCCTCCTCATCCTATTTCCTAGCATAAGCTACCATACCTTCGGGCATCGAATGTGCCATGTCATATTGCCATAAGACACGTGTCACCATGAGTCTCTCAATGATATACAAAGTGTGTCCACTTAAGCAACACTCAGTGCAAACAAAAGGCATCTCTCGCCTATCACTCTGCCACTCCTCATAGTCTAAATATGGTCGCGAGATCACGACCATCATATCATCAATGGATCGTCTCCAATACTCCAAATTTTCCAGGCGGGGATGCACCATATCTCCATCATACATGTATACATATGGGGCATCTCTCTGACAAGATTGTGCTACTACTGGACATGTGACTGAGATATGCTCCCATGCCCAGACCTGTAACAATATAAGACCAACAGACATAGATCTATCATGTTGATAGACCACCTGATGAAAATCATGATATAGGTGATCCAGGAGACAGGTACCCTAGGCTAAACATTGAGGTATGTGTCGTAAATTCTCAAATAATCTGCCCCATCCGACATAAAATCCCTGCTCACTCCTATCTAGTATAAGGAAGTCACTGATCAACCCTGCTAATACGCCTGGTAGTGCGAGACCCTGTCTCTCTATCTGCTCCCAAGTAATATGGTGCTCTACAATCAATGGATCTTTGAAAACCCTGACAGTAGCATCTATACAGGCTCATCTGGTCGAATCATAGTATGATAACTCTCTCATGACTAGTATGCAGAGAATCCTCCATACATCCTTTTAAATTATTTCACATTATTTTACACTATTTTAAAATAATTTACGTTATTTTAAACTATTTTATAATAATTTAAAGTTTTTTTTATACTATTTTATACTATTTTAAACTATTTCAAACTATTTTACAATATTTTACATTATTTTAAACTATTTTAAATTATTTTACACTATTTTAAAATATTTTACAGTTTTTAATCTACTTTATGCTATTTTACACTATTTTAAACAATTTTAAACTATTTAAATTATTTTACACTATTTTAAACAGTTTTATACTATTTTACATTTTTTAAAAAATCTATTTCACACTATTTTGAATTATTTTAAACTATTTTACACTATTTTAAAATATTTTAAAATATTTTACACTTTTTACACTATTTTACAATATTTTAAACTATTTTACACTATATTAAACTAGTTTACATACTATTAAACTAGTTTACACTATTCTAAACTATTTTACACAATATTAAATTATTTTAAATGATATTAAACTATTTTACACCATATTAAATTATTTTAACCTATTTTATATTACTTTGAACTATTTTACAATTTATAAATCTATTTTACGATTTAAAATTATTTTAAAACTATTTTACACTATTTTAAATTATTTTATATTATTTCATACTATTTTAAATTATTTTATACTATTTTAAACTATTTTACACTATTTTATACTATTTTACACTATTTTAAAATTTTTAAAATTCTTTTACACTATTTTAAACTATTTCACATTATTTTTAAATAATTAACGTTATTTTATACTATTTAATAATATTTTAAACCTTTTTATGCTATTTTACACTATTTTAAATTATTTTACGCTATTTTATAATTTTAAAACAATTTTAAATAATTTTAAATTATTTTACACTATTTTAAATAGTTTTAGACTATTTTAAATATATAAATGGTGCCTGCTCTCTTTGTGATTACTTCTGATGCTCTTTCATATATTCTTAGAGACAACACTATCTCTCATTGTGTCAAGGGTATCTTTTTACCTGATGATTATGAATTGATTAATTGTTAGTTTGCTGACAGCATTACTTTTTTCTTTTATCTTATAGAAATTATTTTACACTATTTTAAACAGTTTTATACTTTTTTATATTAATTTTAACTATTTCACACTATTTTGAATTATTTTAGACTATTTTAAAATATTTGAAATTAACAATTTTAAAATAGTGTAAAATAATTTAAAATTCTTCACTATGTGAATTATTTTAAACGGTTTTACACTATTTTAAATTATTTTATACTAATTTAATATTATGTAAACTAGTTTAATTTATTGTAAAATAGTTTAAAATATTGTAAAATATTGTCAAATAATTTAAAAATTTTAAACTAGTTTAAAATAGTTTACAATAATTCAAAATAGTGTAAAGTAGTTAAAAATAATGTAAAATAGCTTAAAATAGTGTAAAATCATTTAAAATAGTTTAAAATAGTGTAAAATATTTTTAAAAAGTGTAAAATAATTTAAGATTGTTTAAAATAGTATAAAATAATTAGAAATGATTTAAAATAACATAAAATTTTTAAAATAGATTAAAATAACATAAATTATTTTAAAATAGTGTAAAATAATGTGAAGTAGATTAAAATAGTGTAAAATAGTTTTAAAAAGTATAAAATAGTGTTAAATAATTTAAAATAATATTAAATAATTTAAAATAATATAAAATAATTTTAAATAGTTTAAAATAGTGTAAAATAATTTAAAATAGTGTAAAACTGTTTAAACTATTTTACAATAAATTAAACTAGTTTACATACTATTAAACTAGTGTAAAATAATTTAAATTATTTTACACTAGTTTAATCTACTTTACGCTATTTTATACTATTTTAAATAATTTTAAACAATTTTAAATTATTATATACTATTTTAAACGGTTCTATACTATTGTATACTATTTTAAATTATTTTACAATATTTTAAACTATTTCACACTATTTTAAACGATATTAAATTATTTTAAACTATATTAAACTATTTTAACCTATTTTACATTACTTTAAACTATTTTACATTAATTTAAGTTGTTTTATATTATTTCATACTATTTAAAACTATTTTATACTATTTAAAATTATTTTACACTATTTTAAATTATTTCACAATTTTTTACACTATTTTAAAATAATTTACGTTATTTAAAACTATTTTATAATAATTTAAAGTTTTTTTATACTATTGTACACTATTTTAAACTATTTTACAATATTTTACATTATTTTAAACTATTTTAAATTATTTTACACTATTTTAAAATATTTTACAGTTTTTAATCTACTTTATGCTATTTTATACTATTTTAAACAATTTTAAACTATTTAAATTATTTTACACTATTTTAAACAATTTTATACTATTTTACATTTTTTTAAAATTTATTTCACACTATTTTAAATTATTTTAAACTATTTTACACTATTTTAAAATATTTTACACTTTTTATAATATTTTAAACTATTTTACACTATATTAAACTAGTTTACACTATTCTAAACTATTTTACACAATATTAAATTATTTTAAATGATATTAAACTATTTTACACTATTTTACACCATATTAAATTATTTTAACCTATTTTACATTACTTTGAACTATTTTACAATTTTTAAATCTATTTTACATTTTAAAATTATTTTAAAACTATTTTACACTATTTTAAATTATTTTATACTATTTTAAATTATTTTAAACTATTTTATACTATTTTACACTATTTTACACTATTTTAAAAAATTTAAAATTCTTTTATACTATTTTAAACTATTTCACATTATTTTTAAATAATTAACGTTATTTTATACTATTTAATAATATTTTAAACCTTTTTATGCTATTTTACACTATTTTAAATTATTTTACGCTATTTTATAATTTTTAAACAATTTTAAATTATTTTACACTATTTTAAATAGTTTTAGACTATTTTAAACTATTTTACATTATTTTTAACTATTTCACACTATTTTGAATTATTTTTAACTATTTTACACTATTTTAAATAGTTTTAAACTATTTTACATTATTTTTAACTATTTCACACTATTTTAAATTATTTTTAACTATTATACACTGTTTTAAATTATTTTAAATTATTTCACACTATTTTACATTACTTTCCAATATTTTAAACTATTTTACACCATATTATATTATTTTACACTATTCTACACTATATTAAACTATTTTAAACGGTATTAAACTATTTTACACCATATTAAACTATTTTAATTTATTTTACATTACTTTGAACTATTTTATAATTTGTAAAACTATTTTATACTATTTTAAACTATTTTATATACTATTTTACACTATTTTAAACAATGTAAAAAAATTGTTAAACTATTATACACTATTTTAAACTAGCTTATATATACCTATATATATATAATATGCCGAGAGTAATCCTTCTGGAGTGTGCCTATTTTTCGTGTGGATTAGGGATGATTAAAATAGGCGCCTCGAGAAGGATTACTCTCGGCGTATTATATATAAGTATATATAAGCTAGTAGCAGTCGCAGCGCAACATGGAAGACATTATCTGATTAATGGTTATAGTTAGAGTTAGCGTTAGAGTTAGGGTTAGGGTTAGGGTTAGGGTTAGATTTAGGGTTAGGGTGATTTTTTTACGTTTAGAATGTACAGTTAGGGTTAGAGTTAAGGTTAGGGGCAGGGTTACGATTACAGTTAGGGTTAGGGTTAGGATATTTTTTACGGTTGGAATGTAAAGTTAGGGTTAGGGTTAGGGTGATTTTTACAGTTAGGGGTAGAGTTAGGGTGATTTTTAGGGTTAGGGTTGGGGTTAGGGTGATTTTTATCGTTAGGATGTAAGGTTATGGGTTAGGATTAGGGTTAGGTTTAGAGTTAGGGTTAGGGTTAGAGTTATGGTTAGTGTTAGGGTTAGAGATAGGGTAACGATTAGGGTTAGGGTTAGGGTTAGGGTTAGAGTTAGGGTTAGGGTGATTTTTTTACGATTTGAATCTACGGTTATGGGTTAGGGTTAGGGTTAGAGTGAAGGTTAGGGTTAGGGTGATTTTTATAGTTAGGGTCAGGGTTAGAGTGATTAGAGTTAGGGTTAGAGTTAGGGTTAAGGTGATTTTTTTATGATTGGAATTTACGGTTATGGGTTAGGGTTAGGGTTAGGGTGATTTTTACAGTTACGATTAGGGTTAGAGAGATTACAGTTAGGGTTAGGGTTAGGGTTAGGGTTAGGGTTAGAATTAGGGTGATTTTTATAGTTAGAGTTAGGGTTAGAGAGAATAGAGTTAGAGTTAGAGTTAGAGAGATTAGAGTTACGGTTATGGGTTAGGGTTAGGGTTAGAGTTAGGGTGATTTTTACAGTAAGGGTTAGGGTTAGAGAGATTAGAGTTAGAGTTAGAGTTAGGGTTAGGGCTAGGGTTAAAGTTAGGGTTAGGGTTAGGGTGGTTTTTATAGTTAAGGTTGGGTTAGAGAGATTAGAGTTAGGGTAAGGGTTAGGGTTAGAGTTAAGGTTAGGGTAATTTTTTTACGATTGGAATGTATGGTTATGGGTTAGCATTAGGGTTAGAGTTAGGGTTAGGGTTAGGGTGATTTTTAGAGTTAAGGTTAGGGTTAGAGAGATTAGAGTTAGGGTTAGGTTTAGGGTTAGGCTTAGGGTTACAGTTAGGTTTAGGTTAGGGTTAGGGTTAGGGTTTTTTTTTTACGATTGGAATGTACGGTTATGGGTTAGGGTTAGGATTAGACTTAGGGTATTTTTATAGTTAGGGTAAGGGTTAGAGTGATTAGAGTTAGGGTTAGAGTTAGGTTTAGGGTTAGAGTTAGGGTTAGGGTGACTTTTATAGTTAGGGTTAGAGATATTAGAGTTAGGGTTAGGATTAGAGTTAGGGTTAGGGTTAGGATTATTTTCTATGTTTGGAATGTATGATTATGGGTTAGGGTTAGGGTTAGGGTTAGGATTATTTTCTATGTTTAGAATGAACAGTTAGGGTTAGGGTTAGGGTGATTTTTATGATAAGGATTAGAGTTAGAGTTAGAATTAGGGTGATTATGCTTAGGAAGATGGTTAGGGTTATAATTAGAGTTAGCATTAATATAGTAGGTAGTGTGAGATTTAGGTGTAGTGTTGGATTATTAATTAGAGTTCCTATTAGAGTTGGTAATGTGATGTATGTATTAGAGTTATGATTACAAACATGCTTACGGTTAGGGTTACAAGTAGGGTTAGGATCACTGTGAGAATTAGTTTACAAAATGGATGTTATGATAAATGACATAAAAGCTTTAGAGTTAGGATCAATATCAAACTTATTAGTAAAAGATTACGATTAGAGTTAGTAATATGATTTAGGTATTATAGTTAGGATTACGATCATGCTTAGTAAGATTGTTAGGGTTACAATTAAAGTTTTAATTAACGCAAATTATGGTAATCATGATAATAGCATGTAGGGTCACTTAAAGTTATTAATATGGTATGTTTAATTCAAGTTGAAAATTTGCATTCATGTTATTCAAACAATGGTTACACGTACAATGCATATTATCATTTGTATTAGAATTATGCTTAGAATTAGCATATGTGATTTATACATAATTTAATGCCTAACATATGAGTGAGATGTATTTTATAAACATTCATTCACATTTATTTAACACATCCATTGAAGGCATCCATTAATATTAGAAATACAAAGTTGAACAAAATATGTTGCAAAATATTGCGACTATATTCATAAACATCACTTGAATAGTGAAAATAATATAAAACATTTCTCTGTAATGATGTAAGTACATCACATATTCTTTAACAATTAAATTGGTATTGCGACTTTTATTTAAAAAATACTCATGGTAGACTTCTTTCATCATGGATGGAAACACATCTACTTTTGCAGATGTGTCACGTACAAATCTCGCAACATCTTCCATCTGCATTATTTCCAGTTCTTCTACAAAATCAACTGACAAAGTTGCGTTCTCCATGACTTTGATTATATTTCTGCACGACTCTTTAACTATTCGTGCACACTTGTCATATTCAGTCTCAAAGATATGATTTGAGGCCACCGAAGCAGTTAGACTCTTATCAATAATGTTTGACTCTTTGTTAGAGACAGTCATATCTGAAATGGTATGCTACAAAGTTTTTAACAAACATTAGTATATACAAATAATCAGATTAAAAGTATACTTAATTAGAGAGAAATAAATAAATAAATCAATAATTAAGTAACCATGTTGTATTTTAATGAAAATATGGGTATCAAAATATAATATGATTATGATCATTCATAGGAATTGAAGCAAAAGTGAACATAATTTCTAAATATATTCTAGTTATTAATTGCTTAAGAATAATTTAGCACAAATTTGACATAAAGTAGAAGAATAATCAATAATGCATTTCTTAATAGCAATTTGAAAATACATATTGAAATCAAATTATCTAAATGTAATATTGAAATGACTAATTCTATGAAATGAATAATTCCAATATTAAATCAAATAATCTAAATGCAATATTGAAATCACTAAATACAATATTTAAATCAAATTATCTAAAACTAATTATTTTAATATAATATTTTAATCAAATTATAAAAATGTAATATTGAAATCATTTTTTTAAAAATCTAAGCAAGAATTTAATTCACTAATACAAAATAATTTTATTACCAAAGTTATTATAACAAAGATTAGTATATTAAACTATTGAAAAATATATGACATTTCCTTCTAATTAATATGGCGACATTGTCCTCCATCTATTAAAATTTATTTCAAACATTAGTAGTTCGATATTATTAAAATAAAAAATTAAAATATTTAAGAATAATATGTAATTCAAAATGGTTATATTTAAATACTAAATCTTATACATTGAAATATTAGAAAATATGGTGGCATTTATGTCCATATATTAAAATTATATTTCAAATAAAAGAGTAATATTATTTTTAAATTAAAATATTTAAATATTATCCTATAAATGTAATATATTAAAGTTTTAGAAAATATGATGACATTGCCATCCATAGAAAAATATTATAAACTAAAACTAATACATTATACAGTAAATTTTAACTATAAATCTAAAACATTAAAAAGTAAATCTAAAACTAATATATAAAATATATCTAAAACATTAAAAAGTAAATAAAACATTAAAACGTTATAAACTAAATCTAAAAATCTAAATGGTAACATTGCCTTATATATTTTAAAATACTAAAAAGTAAATATAAATATTAAACCTGAATCTAAATCTAAATATTAAATTTAAATCTAAATATTTAAATTATATACAAAAACAAAGTAATAAAATAAATAAATATGAAAGTCTCTTCAAATTTCTCTTTGCATGCTTGTCTCTCCAAATTTCTCTCTAAATCTGAAAAAGCATGTAATTTTTTTTTAAAATTAATTTTCTTCTCCTTTATTTTCGGCCTTTTATGGTCTTATGTTTATATTTTTATTTTTAATTCAAAATTTTCTAATGTCATTTGGCATTTTTTAAGTTTACAAAATCAAAGTAATTAAATAAATAAATATGAAAGACTTTTCAAATTCCTCTTTGCATGCTTGTCTCCCCAAATTCCTCTCCAAATCCGAAAAAAACTTGCAAATTCTTTTAAAAAATTAATTTTCTTCAAATGTCATTTGGCATTCCTTTATTTTTGGCCTTTTATGGCTTTATATTTCAATTTTTTATTTTATTTTCAAATTTTTCTAATGTCATTTGACATTTTTGAAGTTTTTAAAAAATTAAAATATTAAAAAACAATATTTAAATCAAAATGACTATTTAAATAATAAATATAATATATTGAAATTTTTGAAAATATGGCAGCATATAAAAACATTATAAATTAAAATTAATCATTATAAAGTAAATTTAAAATATTAAAAAGTAAAACTAAAATTAATTGATAAAATATATCTAAAACATTAAAATAAATAAAAATATTAAAATATTATAGACTAAATCTAAATGACAATATTGCGCTTCATATTTTAAAATACTAAAAATTAAATATAATTATTAAACCTGAATTTAAATCTAAATCTAAATATTTAAACTATATACAAAAACAAAGTAATTAAAGAAATAAATATTTGACCTTTAAATCTCTTCCAAAAGTATTTCTTCAATTAATTAAATAAATAAATATTTCAACTTTAAATCTCCTCCAAAATTATCTCTTCAATTCTCCTCCAAAGCTCTCATGCTCTTCTCTACAAAACAACAAATTAAATAAGGGAAGAACTCTTTTATAATTTGAGAGCATCTCCTCATCTTTCCCAAATGACGCCTTTTTGCATGTCTGGTAACATTAAAAAGTAAATCTAAAATTAATATATAAAATATATCTAAAACATTAAAGCATTATAGACTAAATCTAAATCTAAATGGCAATATTGTAAATATTAAAGTTAAATCCAAATCTAAATCTAAATCTAAATCTAAATCTAAATATTTAAACTATATACAAAAACAAAGTAATTAAGCGAATAAATATTTCACTTTTAAATCTTCTCTAAAACTATCTTTTCAATTTTCCTCCAAAGCTCGCTACTCTGTAAAATAACAAATTAAATGAGGGAAGAACTCTTTTATAATTTGAGAGCATCTACTCATCTTCTCCAAAGGATGCCTCTTTGCATGCATTGTTTCTTCAAATTCCTCTTTGCATGCTTGTCTCTCCAAATCTGAAAAAGCATGCAATTTTTTTTTATTAAATAGTTTTCTTCAAATGCAATTTGGCACTCTTCTATTTTCGGCCTTTTATGACCTTATATTTTAATTTTTATTTTATTTTCGAATTTTCCTAATGCCATTTGACATTTTTGATTTTTTTCTTTTTGTAATTTATTTTTTTGTAACTCCCACCAAATCTTTTTTTTTAATTTTTATTTTCGGTTTTTATCAATGCCATTTGGCATTTTCCAGTTTTTATTGTAACTGCCAGGAATGTCAACCACTTCTTTTTTATGTACACGGAATATTCTTGAGAATATGCTCGTGCTGAAAATTCAGTTTGTGCTCCCATTGTAAGAACGCCTCTCAGCGTAATAATGTAAATAATATAAAAAGTATAAAATAATATAAAATAGTTTAAAATAATTTAGAAGTGTAAAGTAATGTGAAATAGTTTAAAATATTATAAAATAATTTAATATAGTGTAAAATAGTGTAATATAGGTTAAATTATTTTAAACTATTTTACATTATATTAAAATATTTTGCATTATATTGAACTATTTTAAAACTATATTGTAAAATAGTTTAATTTACTGAAAAATAGTTTAGTATAGTTTAAAATAATATAAAATAGTTTTAAAATTTGTAAAATAGTTTAAAAAAATGTAAAATAGTTTCAAACAGTGTAAAATAGTTTAATATATTGTAAACCAGTTTAATATTATATTAAATAGTTTAATATAGTTTAAGATAGTGTAAAATAGTTTCAAATATTGTAAAATAGTTTAAAATAAGATAAAATAGTGCAAAATAGTTTAAAATAATGTAAAACAGTTTAAAATAATATAAGATACTGTAAAATAATGTAAAATTATTTAAAATAGATTAAAATAACATAAAATTGTTTAAAATAGTGTAAAATACTATAAAATAGTGTAAAAAGATTTGAAATATTTTCAAAGTGAAATAATTTTAAAAAAAATTAAATACTTTAAAATCATGTAGAATAGTTTAAAATATGTAAAATAGAGTAAAATAATATAAAATAATTTTAAACAGTGTAAAATAGTTTAAAACAATATAAAATAGTGTAAAATGTTTAAAATAGTGTCAAATAGTTTAAAACAAATTAAAATAGTACACAATAGTGTAAAATAGTTTAAAATTATGTAAAATAATATAAAAATGTGTAAATTAATGTTAAATTGTTTAAAATATTGTAAAATAATTTAAAATAGTGTAATACAATATAAAATAACGTAAAATATTTTTAAACGTTGTAAAATATTATAAAATAGTTTAAAATAATATAAAATAATTTAAAAAAATTAAAATATTATGCAATAGTTTAAAATAATTTAAAACAGTAGAAAAATGTAAATCAATTTAAAATAATGTAAAATAATTTAAAATAGTAAAATAATTTAAAATAGTGTAAAATTATATATTTTTAACTATTTTACACTATTTTATATTATTTTACACTATTTTAAGTTATTTTACACTAATTTACACTATTTTATATTATTTAAAAAAAATATAAAATAACGTAAAATATTGTAAAAATATATAAAATAGTTTAAAATAATGTAAAATAGTATGAAATAGTTTAAAATAAAGTAAAATAGTCTAAAATATTGTAAAACTATTTTAAAAATTATAAAATAATATAAGATATTTTAAAATAGTTTAAAATAGTATAAAACAATTAAAATTAATTTAAAATAGTGTGAATTATTTTAAAATAATATAAAAGTGTAAAATAATATTAAATAATGTAAAATATTTTAAAATAATGTAAAACAGTGTAAAACAGTTTAAAATAGTGTGAAATAATTTAAAATATTATAAAATAGTATAAAATAGTTTAAAATTATGTAAAATAGTTTAAAATAACGTAAAATATTTTCAAGTATTATAAAATAGTTTAAAATAATAGAAAATAGTGTAAAACAGTTCAAAATAATATAAAAGTGTCAAATAGATTAAAATAGTTCAAAATAGTTAAAAATAATGTATAGTATAAACTAATGCGAAATAGTTGAAAATAGTTGAAATAATGTAAAAATAACATAAAATATTTTAAAATATTGTAAAAAGGCGTCAAATAGTTTAATATAATGTTAAAAATTTTAAATAGTGTAAAATAATTTAAAACAGTGTAAAATATTTTAAAAGTTTGAAATAGTTTAAAATAATATAAAAAAATAGTTTAAAATAGTGTAAGATAGTTTAAAACAGTGTAAAATAATTTAAAATAATTTATAATAAGATAAGATAGTTTAAATTATTTTAAACTATTCTACACTATAATAAACTATTTTGCATTATATTAAATTGTTCTACATTATATCAAATTATTTTAAAATTATAGTACAAAATAGTTTAAAGTAACTTAAAATAGTATAAAACAGTGTAAAATAGTGTAAATTGTTTAAAACAGTGTAAAATAATTTTAAATATTGTAAAAATAATATAAAATAGTGTAAAATTATTCAAAATAACATAAGTAGTTTGAAATAGTGTAAAACACTATAAAATAGATTGAATTAGTATAAAATAATTAAAAAATAACGTAAAATAGTTAAAAATAATATAATAGATTAAAATAGTTTAAATCAATGTAAAATAATGTAAAATAGTTTAAAATAATTTAAAATAGTGTAAAATAGTTTTAAAAATTTAAATATAATGTAAAATAGTATATAAAAATAGTTTAAAATAGTGTAGAGTAATGTAAAATAGTTTAAAATAGTGTAAAATAGTATTAAATAGTTTATAATAGTGTAAAATAATTTAAAATAGTTTAAAATAGTGTAAAATACTCTAACATATGATAAAACAAAGTAAAATAGTGTAAAATAATTTAACATACTTTAAAATAATGCAAATTAGTAAAAATTAATGTCAAATAGTTGAAAATAATTTAAAATACTGTAAAATAATGTAAAATAAAGTAAAATATTATAAAAAAGTGTAAACTATTTAAAATAACGTAAAATAGTGTAAAATAGTTAAAATATTTTAAAACTATAATTTAAAATAATATAAAAAAAATTATAAAAATTTAAAATAGTGTAAAATAAATTACAATAGTTTAAAATAGTGTAAAATAGTCTATAATAGAGAAAAATAATGTGAAATAGTTATAATAGTGTAAAACAATGTAAAATAATTTAAAATATTGTAAAATAATTCAAAATAGTTGAAAATAATGTAAAATAGTTTAAAATAGTATACATAATTTAAAAAGTTATAAAATAGTTTAAAACAGTGTGAAATAGTTTAAAATAGTGTAAAATATTATAAAAATAATATAAAATAGTTTAAAATAATTTAAAATAGTAGAAAATATTATAAAATAATTTAAACTATTTTAAAATAGTGTAAAATAATTTAAAATAATTCAAAATACTGTGAAATAGTTAAAAATATTATAAAATAGTTTAAAATAGTGTAAAACAATTTAAAATAATGTGAAATAGTTAAAAAAATTTTTTGTAAAATAGTTGAAAACAATGTAAAATAGATTATATATATATATATAGTTTAAAATATTATTAAATATTGTAAAATAATATACAATAGTTTAAAACAGTTTAAATAGTTTAAAATAATATAAAATAATGTAAAATAGTTTAAAATAATTTAAGATAGTAAAAAATATTACAAAATAATTTAAAATATTTTAAAATTCTAAAAAATATTTTAAAATAATTTAAAATAGTCTAAAATAGTTAAACATAATATAAAATAGTCTAAAACAATTTAATTATGTGTGATAGTTTAAAATAGTTTAAAATAGTCAAAAAATAGTTTAGAAAATTGTGAAATAGTTTAAAATAATGTAAAATAGTATAAAATAGTTGAAAATGCTATAAAATAATATGAAATAATGTAAAATAATTTAAAATAGTGAACAATAATGTAAAATAGTCTAAAACAATGTAAAAATAGTGTAAAATAATTTATAATAATGTGAAATACTGTAAAATAGTTTAAAATAGTGTAAAATAATTTAAAATAACATAAAATAGTTTAAAATAGTGTAAAATAATTTAAAATAACATAAAATAGTTTAAAATAGTTTAAAATATTTTGAACTATTTTGCATTATATTAAACTATTTTAAAACTTTGGTGTAAAATAGTTTAAAATAATTTAAGTTAGTTTAATTTAGTGTAAAATAGTTTGATATAGTTTAATATAGTGTAAAATATAACCACACTAAGAAAGATCAGAAATATAACCACATTAAAAAAGCTCACTCGTAAAGGAGAGAATGAGACTGTAACAAGAGTATTTGAGACAAAATTCACAAAAACTGTAACACTTATTCTACGACCTTTTGTGTGAAAGGGAAATTCATAGTATAAATTAATGTGAAATAGTTTAAAATAATTTAAAATAGTGAAAAATAACGTATAATATTTTAAAATATTGTAAAAATGTATAAAATAGTTTAAAATAATGTAAAGTAGTTAAAAATTGTGTGAAAAAATTTAAAATAATGTAAAATAGTTTAAACTAAAGTAAACTAGTTTGAATAGTGTAAAATAGTTTTAAATAGTCTAAGATAGTTTAAAATATTATAAAATATAAAAAAATATTTTAAAATAGTGTCAAATAATTCAAAATAATGTAAAATAGTTTAAAATAGTGTAAATAAATGTAAAACAGCTTAAAATATTTTAAATTATTGTAAAATAGTATAAAATAGTTTAAAATTAGTTTAAATATTATAAAATAATTTAAAATAGTGTAACATAGTGTAAAATGGTTTAAAATATTTTAAACTAGGGTAGAACAGTTTTAAATAATATAAAATAGTTTAAAATAGTTCAAAATAATGTAAAGTAGTGTAAATTAATGTGAAATACTTGAAAGTAGTTTAAAATAATTTGCAATAATGTAAAATAACGTAAAATATTTTAAAATATGTAAAATATTTAAAATAGTTAAAAATATTTTAAAATAATGTCAAATAGTTTAAAATAATGTAAAATAGTTTAAAATAATTTAAAATAGTATAAAATAGTGTAAAATAATTTATAATAGTGTGAAATAATGTAAAATAGTATAAGATAATTAAAAAAAATTAAATTAATTTAAAATATTTTAAATTATTTTATGCTATAAAAAACTATTTTGCATTATATTAAACTATTTCTACATTATATTAAACTATTTTAAAACTATAGTGTAAAAAAGTATTAAATAATTTTAAAAAGTCTAAAATAATGTAAAATAATTTAATATAGTAAAAAAATTAATATTGTGTAAAATAGTGTAAACTATATTAAAGTAATTTCAAAGTGTAAAATAGTTCAAAATAGTTCAAAATAATGTAAAATAGTTTAAAATAGTATAAAATAATGTAAAATAGTTTAAAATAGTTTAAAATATTTTAAAATAGTGAAAAAAGTTTAAAAAAGTTTAAAATAATATAAGTAATTTAAAATATTATAAAATAGTGTAAATAGTTTAAAATAGTGTAAAATATTATAAAATAATTTAAAATAATTTAAAATAGTAGATAATATTGTAAAATAATTTAAAGTATTTTAAACTATTTAACACTATAATAAATTATTTTGCATTATATTAAACTATTCTACATTATATTAAACTATTTTAAAAACAATAGTGTAAAATAGTTTAAAATAATATAAAAAAATTTAAATAGTGTAAAATAGTTTAATATAGTGTAAAAAAGTTTAATATTGTGTAAAATAGTGTGCAATAGTGTAAAATAATTTATAGTAGTTTAAAATAGTGTAAAATAATGTAAAATAGTTTAAAATAGTAAAAAATAGTGTAAAATAGTTTTAAATAGTGTAAAATAATTTAAAATAGTTTGAAATAATGTAAAATAGTATAAATAATTTAAAATATTATAAAATAGTGTAAAATAGTTTAAAACAATGTAAAATAGTTTAAAATAGTGTAAAATACTATAAAATAATGTAAAATAGTTTAAAATAATTTAAGATAGTATAAAATATTGTAAAATAATTTAAAGTATTTTAAAATAGTTTAAAATAGTGTAAAATAGTTAAAAATAATATAAAATAGTGTCAAATAATTTAAAATAATATAAAAGTGTCAAATAATATAAAATAGTTTGAAACAGTGTAAAATAGGTTAAAATAGTTGAAAATAATGTAAAATAGTTTAAAATAGTATAAATAATTTAAAATATTATAAAATAGTGAACAATAGTTTAAAACAGTTTAAAATAGTTTAAAACAGTATAACATAATGTAAAATAGTGTAAAATAATTTAAAATAATTTAAGATAGTAAACAATATTGTAAAATAATTTAAAATAGACAATATTGTAAAATAATTTAAAGTATTTTAAAATAGAGTAAAATAGTTTAAAATAATTCAAATTAGTGTGAAATAGTTAAACATAATATAAAATAGTGTAAAATAATTTAAAATTGTGTGAAATAGTGTAAAATAGTCAAAAATATTTTTAAAAAGTGTGAAATAATTTAAAATAATGTAAAATAATTTAAAATAGTGTAAAATAGTTTAAAATGATGTAAAATAGTATAAAATAATTTAAAATAGTATACAATAATGTAAAATAGTTTAAAATAATTTATAATAATGTGAGAGTGTAAAATAGTTTAAGATAGTATAAAATAATTTAAAATATTTTACACTATATTAAACTCATTTGTATTATATTAAACTATTATAAAACTATGGTGTAAAATAGTTTAAAATAGTTTAATTTAGTGTAAACTAGTTTAAAATAGTTTAATATAGTGTAAAACATAACCACGCTAAGAAAGAACAGAAATATAACCACACTAAAAAAGCTCACCCAAGGAGAAGGAGAACGTAACAAGAACATTTGAGGCAAAATTCACAAGAACTGCAACACTTATTCCACGACCTCTTGTGTGCAAGGGAAAGATCTCTGACACCATCAGCCAACTGATGGGGCCAAAAGACACCTGCATTATAAACATTTTCATCTCACTATGTCAAACTATCAAATAACAAAAATGTTGTGTATAATATGAATAAAAAAAATTTCGTAAAATTACGTACTTGGCATGATGGAAAGTAGCATGAAAAATAATCAAAAGCTTGACTGTACTTTTTCCATAATATGAAAGTCATTGTGAGAATACCATCTATACATCTTGGAAAAGAAGATACTTTTCAATGAAGTTACATTTCTCCAACATTAATATCGCTCATAACAGTTAGAACAGTTAGAATATCAATCGACAAAAGCAAAAAAAGCAATGGTTCTAATTAAACATATATTAACCCTTAAAACATATATCAGAATTAGTTGTTTCGAGCATAAAAGATTCAAAAGAAAGCTGATTCCAAGGGCAATAGTCCCAAGTGCTTGAACTTAAAGAAGATTGTGGATCGTCCATAAAAGTGTATGAGGCACAATTATTCATCATCACAAAGAGAAAATCTAAATCAAAGAGCTTCTTAACAATATACTATTATGTTAATAGGTATTCGATCAATAGGACTTCCTTAATGGCAGATTCAAAAGCCTCCAAACTCCTGTAATAACTAGAAATACATTACAGATCCAGATGGCAATTACAAAAATGTTTAGTGGTTAATCAGAATCAATTTATGTTAATCATCGTATTCTAGCTTA
>MU217413.1:7158-28996 GCA_018584345.1 Thuja plicata | reverse complement strand
TTAACCTTTTTAGTCAAGTTTAGATATGGAAGCCACGTCCTTTCAAATTTGAATGAGCTTCTTCGTTTGCTAATTGTTGGTTGGATGCTTAATGTGATTGGCCAATGATCAAATAGAAATGTAATGTCCCTTTTTAACTTTTCCTTACTTTTCTTTAAATAATAAAATCTAACTCCCAAGAACAGTTGAACAATTAATTGTAAGTAAGAAATTAAACTAGAAATTATAGTCGAACATTCTATTATATAGTTCTGATTTAATGCTTAATTCAGATTTAATGCTTAGAATGTATCTCAGAAAATATAGAACTTGTTCTCTTATTCCTGCTTTAAATATTCCTCTAATCTGCAGTGATCATTCTTTATTTGAATGCCTTTGAAATGTCTTAAGAGTCTAGCTGAATTAGGGGCTCCCACCCATTAACTCAGTGACGGAAATTAAGGGGTATTTTCTACTTTAATTTCTACCACGAGGGACTTCATCCTTAGGTTGATTGAACAATAATTCATGCTCCACGAGGAGTAAAATAAGATAATAAAGTGCTTCTCTATGATGGTTCCCTCTCCTTGTTTGGTGTCCTTTACATATCCTCTAAACAAATATTACACACACAGATATATATATCACAGACCACCCTTCCAAAGATTGCTTGTCATAAAGCAATCACAAGCTAAGATGCTCCGAAGATTTCTTCATTTGACTAAGTCTTTTATGTTGTTTTAGTGCTTTTCACAACTTGGGTAAAATGATTATAATATTCAATTAAATTTCTAATGTTAAAATATTAAAGTGATGGCGTAAGTGTAATCTCTTTAAAAATGTGTTATTGTGGCTTTCAAAGTTGGACCTCTTAAGCATTGGGGCCATTTGCACATTCAAATGTTATTTGTTTTTCAAAAGGATATTTAAACAGTACAAAAATATTATATTTTCAAATGGATTATTTTCCTTCAAAAAGCTATATAAGGATGATGTGGGCTCATTTGTAAGGTTAAACTTGTGAAATTCATATTGTTATGTTGTCGGAGAGACCCTAAGTTCTTCCATAGCTTCTTGAGGACAAAAACCCTCTTGAAGTTGCTGGAGTTTTGGGGAACCACCCCCCCCCCCAGCTGAACTTACCAATTCTATTCAGGGATTCCAATGGTGTTGTAAGTGAAGTTTTCTGGGTTCATAATAAAAAATGGATGGTTTTGATGTGTTCTAGTTCACAATATTTTGGTGTGAGTGCTTTCAGATTACAAGGATTTTGAAGATGTGTATTTAGGCGATTTGGGAAGGTGATTTTGCTAGTCATAGCATCATGCCAGGCAAGGCATACACCTCATTATGGTACCATTCTTTGCTAGCAATTTATCGACAATAACCATTATGTTTTGATTTCTAATATGTTACTTGGGGCACCATTATTTTATAGATTTACAGTCCATACAGTTTTATTGGAGCATATTCGAGTTTCCTGAGGTCATGCCATCCTTAAGGCTGGTCATACAGCTGTTGGAAACTGGCATGTGAATTCATGAGCTGAAGCACCTAACTTTTTAGACTCTTTTCTAATTGTTCGGGGTTGCAATAACATTGTTGCAAGTTTCCAATCATCTGTAAGGTGGAAAATGTTTATTTTATGAGTTTTGGTGATATTCATGTTGTCGCCCCTATTGAACCAGCCGCCAATCCTCCATACCAGACCCCGTGTCTGATAACCATTTTTAGATTGATGTATCATTCTCCTAATGAGATTTGATGAAGTTTGGAGATTTTTGGTGAAGGTATATCAGCTTATCTTCATTGTTGGCTCATTGGATGTGAGCTGGTTGAAATCTTTGGGAGTCTTCCTTGTTGTTCAAACTGTTGCAGTATGTTTTCAGAGCATTTCAGACCCACGACAAAATTCTACTCCTTCCTCACAAGGTATTTCAATATTATTTCATAGTTCGGTTGGTGGGTTCATGTTATTTGGCACTATAGTCTGGTGTTATAGCAATTGTTTTACACCAACCTGTTGATGTGAGTTTTGTGACAACTCCAACACGCGGGATAAAACACTTAGTATTCTAGGATGAAATACAAAATATTAAATCCTCTCTTGAACAAAGACACCGCGTATGCTAAAGATTGCAAAAGAAATCATAGAGATGACTCCAAGGTTCCTACTCTCATTAGACATGACTCAGTTTTATGATGTGGTTTGCTGGTATTCTTGTTGGACACAACTCAGTTTTATGATGTGGTTTGTTGGTAACCGCGCAGGGACTTAACATTATTAATTCAATGGACATCAACTTTTTAATGTGAATGATTTGGCATTGATGACTCTTCAACTATTTCTAAAGAAACAAAGTGCAAAAGAAATGGGTTTAGAAAGCTAAGCCAACTCTAACAATGCAAGACAATACTGATGGTGAGGTAGAACTAAACCAACCCTTGCTTTGCCAAATCAACTACACAAAGGAGAGTGAAAACTTCTAAGGATGCATAGATGATTTTCATATTGTCAACACTCATTTAACTACCCAATGATGGCGCAATCCTGAACATCTCAAGTACTTGCAATTAGTTCAAACCAACCTTACACTGCTAATTGCAATCAACAAGTACCAAAAGGTATGAACATAAGTTTCACCATAATTCACCAACAACAATATCTTCCATTCATTTAGAAACCTAAATAAAATCCTACTCTTAAGGGAGGAAATGTAGAAACCATCCAATACTCAAACACTTCACAAACATTCACCATGATAACAACAATGAATTAGGAATGATCTTGGCAGTATATTAACAACAATCTCTACAAGTCTCCATTTACAAATGATTTGAGCAAGGCTTATATAGTTGCTCCAGTACAATGAATGGCTAGGATCGATTTGAGATCGATGGCCAAAATTGTGCCAACAAAAACCTAATGTAACTACCAACTACAAGCATTAAATGTCAATCTAATTACAATAAAACACCAACTTGTGGGCAATGAGAAAATAGCATTGCTTTGACGGAACAATGAGAAAATTGGTTAGGTAGAATACTAGAAACATTAAGTGGACTCCACATGTACATTTGGAATGACTTGATTGAATGAGCTTGAACATATGGAACTGGGACCCTCTGATTGGTTGAAGATGAATGGGCACCACCTTAACATGCTTATCTTGTGAAGTCAATTAATTCAACCTCTTCATCATCAAAAAGAAGTCTTTACATCTCTAGCAATATCTCTTGATACTCAACATTTTCCAGTCTTAAATTGATTGTGATGGCTCATATTCTGTGAAGACCCTTAGTCCTCTCTGGCATTGACATTCAATTTCTCAGATGCAAGCAATACAATTTTTGTTTGGTTTTCTTAAGTTTTCAATTTTTTTGTGCTTTTGATATAAAAGCAATGCAAGTAAACATAGAAATACTGAAATCTGAAAACTAGATAATTATATGGAGATAATCACAATATATCATCTTTATTCATTACACAATGAAGTCTTTACACACACATGCATACCCAGAAAAGATGAACAAATCACTACTATGTTTCAGCTGGTAAAAAGAAGCCCCCAAAATAACTAGGAGTCACTGAAATCTGCAACGTGAATGCCTAAGAATGATACCAACGTGTTCTCCCAAGTCTGGCACCCTCTCTCGAATTTCTCAGTAGTTTATTGAGCCTTCCTTGCATAAAATCGCACCCCTATACCAGACACCTCTTGTTGTTGTTAATGACAGCTAAAAAGGACTTCGAACCAGCCCGGGAATGGTGCCAATGCTCACCAAATTGCAGACTCTTAATCCCTATTTAGCTGGGCCCTTTAAACTGATTATTTTCTCTGTAAATCTTCTTCCAATATGAATAATCTTGACCTTTGAATGAAGCCAACAGATAAGCAATCTTCAACTGATATCTCACAACCTCATAAAGCTGATACAATGAAGAAGCTACGCTTTCCAATACCCAAAAAACTCTAGAATTAAAGAAACCCTTGTCTTTGTTCTCCAATGCTCAGTAAATTCATGAAATGAGTTTTCAAAATGCCAAAAAGAATGAATTCGATTTCATTGAGGGAGTATCTATAATTCCTCCTTAGGGTTCAATTTTCTCATAAAGACATATTGATAACATTTAAAAATGTTATTTCATTGAGACTTAGCTAAAACATTTAATATTACATTGAAATTGGCATTCATAATTATTTCCTCAAATGACCCCCTTTTAACGATGAATTGACTCTCAAGTTATAACTTATACTATCACTTTTTAATAAATAATTATCATTTAGCCCAATTAAACATTAATAACTTCTCTCTCTAATATTCATTATTTCCCAATTTTGTCTGAACCAAGGGGTCAACCATTGCATCCATTGCACATTTGACTTCCTTACTAAGAATAGTAAGGGTCCCTCTCAACCATCCTACGACTTACTATAAATAGTAAGTTTGAGAAACTAAGCCTTGAAAACCATACAAATCCAGGTCTGAAACAATTGAGCTCTGGAGTAGAAAAATAACCACTTCTCTGACTAGGTCTCTTCCTACGAGGGTCAACTCATAAGCTAATTCCGTTAACACACTAATGTCTAACTAGAAGGTGACATCACATATTCCCAACTTGCTTCATCTTCATAAATTTTCTCCATCTTAAAAATATTCTCATTGAAATGGCCTAAACTTGTTTGTGCTTGAAATCTTGATCCCTTGGCCTTGGTCTTGTAGAAGTGATGTAGGTGCTTTATGTAGTTGGATCTTTCTAATTGAACTTGGATTTCGAAGGACATTCAAGTTTGTGATGATCTCCCATCTGTAGACTTGTTCGTCTTCTTTGTGCAACTTGTTTTCCAAATTCCATTATGAAGATTTTAACTTGAACTTGGACCTCGATCCTCTTGATTTCTCAATGAATGTCTTGTGAATTATGGATGCTCCCATGTAATGTTCCCAACCTCCTTCTGGCGTATACGCAAAACTCTTTCTACATTCACTACCCAACAGACCGGCAAGATCACCAGCTTTGATACCACTGTAATGTTCCCAACCTCGATGCCACTGGAAACAAGCACCCCGTGTTAGTTATCTGACTATGTTATGGACCGTACGATGAAGAAACAAGACGTACTTTAGATATAATAGTCTGTACGGTGATCAGGAAGTCTGAACGGTGGTAGGTCGTATGGTGGATACAGTTGGTCGTACGGTGGACAGGTCGTACACTGAACAAAAGGTCGTACGGTAGGAAGGTTGTACGATGGGCGAGTCATATATTGAACAGGAAGGTCGTATGGTAGGAAGATCGTACACTGAATAGGAAGGTCGTACAGTGTCTTGGGAAACATCTGTGTGATTGAATGGTGTTCGTCCCCCTGGCGTAGTTTGTGGTAAATTGCTAAATGAAAGACAGGTGATACAGAATACGCCACATACAACTGAAAATATTTGCAAGGAAACTTTATTGAAACTTTTATAATACTTCGGATTTGTCAGACCCGAAACAAAGAACAAGCAGAGTAGGGTGAGGATTGAATCCCACCGAAATTGCAAATACCAGATAGGGAGGGTCTTTCACCTCCAAATGGAAGACAACAGAATCCCAACAAAAATTTGAAATTACAAATAAAATATAAAAACTCAACATGAGAAATACATCCTACACGCCAGCCATAAATACCCATCGGACAAACGCCTGAGGTGTACAAATAAAGCCGACACGGCAACACTAACACCTACGCTAAAATAAAAGATGGGCCCGAGATAAGCTAAATCAATTGGGGCCCAAATACAATTAATATTCATTTAATGATGGGGATATTACATCCCATGTCAATTTTGAGGTGGTAACCTTAAAGCGCTCTCCCTTGGACATAGTCTGTGCTCAAGACCCATGCCATTTTCTTGCTTGTCATGTACATCTTCATGAACTCTTGCAAAACAAGAGAAGGAATGTGTGTTAAAGTGAAGTGTTTTGTAAGAAAATAATTATTAGCTTTTTCTATCAAAATTTAAGGGAAATCAACTTATAAGAAACACCATGCACATAATTCTCTAACTTTTTGACTTTATGAAAATAAACTCTAAATTTTGTCTAAATCTTGATCTCCTGAGTTTGAAGTGACTTGGCTTTCACTGACATGCCAAGCGAGCTATGTAATTTCATCGGGATCCATCTTGACAACCATTAAACACTCAGTTCACATCCTTAATTCTGATTTTCACTTCTCAAATCTGCTCTACATTTTAGTGAATTTGTTATTTGCTTTAACCTGATTTGATGTTAGAATGGTGTGTTTCATCTTTCATAAATAAGCACTCAAACTCAAAAAAATTTCTATTGGGAGGTAGTTGACCTGACTTGGCTCAATTAAGTCGTAATTCAAAAAGAATTGATCCAATTAACCTTCTCTATAGCTGACTTGATCAAGTATCCTTTTCAACAAATTTCAATAGCAAGACATCTTTTTTTACAAATTGTCACCTTGTTGGGCAGAAATTGTAATGTCCCCATTTTGAGCAAGCATTAGAGTTAGTGGATTTAGCCTATCATTAGGTCCTTGTAGGCTAATACTGGTGATTAGAGGACCCTGTTCTGGGTTTTGGCCCCATTTTGAGGGACTTACTATTTATAATTAAACTTTCTAAATCTCTCTGCAAATCTTCTTCCAATGTGAACAATCTTGACCTTTGAATAAAGCCAACAGATAAGCAATCTTCAACTGATATCTCACAACCTCATAAAGTTGATACAATGAAGATGCTACACTCTCCAATGCCCAAAAAGCTCTAGAATTAAAGAAACCATGTCTTTGTTCTCCAATGCTCAGTAAATTCATGAAATGAGTTTTCAAAATGCCAAGAAGAATGAATTCGATTTCATTGAGGGAGTATTTATAATTCCTCCTTAGGGTTCGATTTTCTCATAAAGACATATTGATAACATTTAAAATGTTATTTCATTGAGACTTAGTTAAAACATTTAATATTACATTGAAATTGGCATTCATAATTAATTCCTCAAATGGCCCCATTTTAACGATGAATTGACCCTCAAGTTATAACATTAAGTTATAACTTATACTATCACTTTTTAATAAATAATTATCATTTAGCCCAATTAAACATTAATAACTTCTCTCTAATATTCATTATTTCCCAATTTTGTCTGAACCAAGGGGTCAACCATTGCATCCATTGCGCATTTGACTTCCTTGCTAAGAATAGTAAGGGTCCCTCTCAACCATCCTCCGACTTACTATAAATAGTAAGTTTGAGAAACTAAGCCCTGAAAACCATACAAATCCAGGTCTGAAACAATTAAGCTCTGGAGTAGAAAAATAACCCCTTCTCTGACTAGGTTTCTTCCTACGAGAGTCAACTGATAATCTAATTCCATTAACACACTAATGTCTAACTAGAAGGGGACATCACATATTCCCAACTTGCTTCATCTTCATAAATTTTCTCCATCTTCTTGAAAATATTCTCATTGAAATGGCCTAAACTTGTTTGTGCTTGAAATCTTGATCCCTTGGCCTTGGTCTTGTAGAAGTGATGTAGGTGCTTCATGTAGTTGGATCTTTCTAATCGAACTTGGATTTCGAAGGGCATTCGAGTTTGTGATGATCTCCCATCTATAGGCTTGTTCATCTTCTTTGAGCAACTTGTTTTCTGAATTCCATTATGAAGATTTTAACTTGAACTTGGACCTCGATCCTCTTGATTTCTCAATGAATGTCTTGTGAATTATTGATGCTCCCATGTAATGTTCCCAACCTCCTTCTGGCGTATACGCGAAACTCTTTCTGCATTCACTACCCAACAGACCGGCAAGATCACCAGCTCTAATACCACTGTAATGTTCCCAACCTCGATGCCACTGGAAACAAGCACCCAGTGTTAGTTATCCGACTATGTTATGGGTCGTACGATGAAGAAACAAGACGTACTATAGATATAACAGTCTGTACGATGATCAGGAAGTCTGAACGGTGGTAGGTCGTATGGTGGATACAATTGGTCGTATGATGGACAAGTTGTACGCTAAACAGAAGGTCGTATGGTAGAAAGGTCGTACGATGGGCGGGCCGTATACTGAACATGAAGGTCGTACAGTAGGAAGTTCGTACACTGAATAGGAAGGTCGTAAAGTGTCTTGGGAAACATCTGTGTGATTGAATGGTGTTCGTCCCCCTGGCGTAGTTTGTGGTAAATTGCTAAATGAAAGACAGGTGATACAAAATACGCTAGATACAACTGAAAATATTTGCAAGGAAACTTTATTGAAACTT
Source organism: Thuja plicata (assembly GCA_018584345.1). Classification (NCBI taxonomy): domain Eukaryota; kingdom Viridiplantae; phylum Streptophyta; class Pinopsida; order Cupressales; family Cupressaceae; genus Thuja; species Thuja plicata. The sequence continues at coordinate 20,729 of MU217413.1, read as the reverse complement.
TTATAATACTTCGGATTTGTTAGACCCGGAACAAAGAACAGGCAGAGTAGGGTGAGGATTGAATCCCACCGAAACTGCAAATACCAGATAGGGAGGGTCTTTCACCTCCAAATGGCAGACAACTGAATCCCAACAAAAATTCGCAATTACAAATAAAATATCAAAACTCAACATGAGAAATACATCCTACACGCCAGTCATAAATATTCGTCGGACAAACTCCCGAGGTGTACAAATAAAGCCGACACGGCAACACTAACACCTACGCTAAAATAAAAGATGGGCCCGAGATAAGCTAAATCAACTGGGGCCCAAATACAATTAATATTCATTTAATGACGGGGATATTACATCCCATGTCAATTTTGAGGTGGTAACCTTAAAGCGCTCTCCCTTGGACATAGTCTGTGCTCAAGACCCATGCCATTTTCTTGCTTGTCATATCCATCTTCATGAACTCTTGCAAAACAAGAGAAGGAATGTGTGTTAAAGTGAAGTGTTTTGTAAGAAAACAATTATTAGCTTTTTTCTATCAGAATTTAAGGGAAATCAACTTATAAGAAACACCATGCACATAATTCTCTGACTTTTTGACTTTATGAAAATAAACTCTAAATTTGGTCTATATCTTGATCTCCTGAGTTTGAAGTGACTTGGCTTTCACTGACATGCCAAGCGAGCTATGTAATTTCATCGGGATCCATCTTGACAACCATTAAACACTCAATTCACATCCTTAATTCTGATTTTCACTTCTCAAATCTGCTCTACATTTTAGTGAATTTGTTGTTTTCTTTAACCTGATTTGATGTTAGAATGGTGTGTTTCATCTTTCATAAATAAGCACTCAAACTCAAAAAAATGTCTATTGGGAGGTAGTTGACCTGACTTGGCTCAATTAAGCTGTAATTCAAAAATAATTGATCCAATTAACCTTCTCTATAGCTAACTTGATCAAATATCCTTTTCAACAAATTTCAATAGCAAGACATCTTTTTTTACAAATTGTCACCTTGTTGGGCAGAAATTGTAATGTCCCCATTTTGAGCGAGCATTAGAGTTAGTGGATTTAGCCTATCATTGGGTCCTTGTAGGCTAATACTGGTGATTAGAGGACCCTGTTCTGGGTTTTGGCCCCGTTTGAGGGACTTACTATTTATAATTAAACTTTCTAAATCTCTTCCACCTAACCATTACACACCAAGATACAAATGCTAGATACATATACAAGGACTACACCAATAAGAAAAAAAAAAAAGATTTCCTTCATCGGCTAAGTGTCTTGTCTTCGACATAAAGTAATCTTGCAGGCTCCACATTATTCGCCGCGGCGATTTTGTATCACATGAAACATGAACCGAAAAGATGTTGAGGGAGAATACATTCTTTGATTAAAATTCTGCCCATGTCGTCCAAATTGTAATCACACTTATTACACAATAAAAGAAGGCTTTCGCCATGCGAGAAATTACCTTCCCAAGAAAAATCCCACAAATAAACTTGCACGCATATAAACTTAAATTCTTGTTTATGGTCTGTGTGTGTACCTCAATGTTAAATGTGAAACAAGGGTAGATTTTCAAGGAAGAATGGATGCTTAATGAAGTAATTTTTGCATTACGATCTCTAGTTGTTGCATTAACTCTGTTACTATTACTGTTATTTGTAGCATTAACTTTGTTACTGTATTGTTCAGACTTCTTTTTCAATTTATTAGGTGACGGGTCTTCATCCATGAATAGGTTTTGCACGACCGAGGTGGTTGGAGTATTTGCACGAGAAAGGAATAGTATACTGAGATCTAAAGTCGGAGAACATATTGGTGCAAGAAAGCGGACACATAATGCTCATTGATTTTGATATGTGCGTCTCATATCCGACCATGGCCAATACAGCGAATGACGGTCTCGTTCGTTTGTGGGTACAAAGGAGTACATCGCGTCGGAGGTCTTGTGGGGCAAATTTCACTCCTACCTCGTCGATTGGTGGTCTTTCGGTGTCTTTCTCTACGAAATGAGTCACAGGCGGACGCCTTTCAGAGGGTTTAGTAGGAAGGACACCTTTGTCAATATTTTGAGCAAAGAACCCTCTTTTTCTTCCTCATCTTCTCTCGACGATCTTATCCAGGGGTTTCTTGCAAAAGAGCCAATAGAGAGGCTGAACAGAAAGCAAGTGAAAAGCCACCCCTATCCCGGTTACCCGTTTCCTCGTCCCTACGTCCCCCCGTCTCAAAAACTTGGGGTAACATAGCTACTCCCTTGGATTCACAGGATATGGACAGAGTATCATCTGGTTTGGAGACTAGTTCTCATGATGATTTGTTTCCTTCTATCGGAAGCAAATCTATTCCTTCGTCTCATAAAGTTGATCGTGATAGGCAGTTGGTAGTGCCACAATTTCTGAGAGATCAGTTGTGGATTACAAGGGAGCAGTTTGATGTTGCTTCTTATAATTTCTATTGCACAGAGTCGCTCATGGAGTACTTGCCTGAGAGTCCGGTTTTGCAAGAGGGACCTTTCGGAGCTTCTAAGGGTACACTCATTTGAGGTTCTCGCGGTATTCAAATGTTAGTGGGGAAGATTATAAATAACTTGACTACAATGCTTCCTCGTCGAGATTTTGTGGTTGGGTTTGCAGAGAGGGTTACCCAGAATCCTGCCCAACCCGTTGTTCAGAGTTAGAGATTGGAGTCATCTCTTGATTCGCGGTTTGATTTTGATGAGCCTCTGACAAGGATTGGAGCATTTCGTCATGATTACATAGTGAGGAGCACTCATATCTTCTCTTTTGACCCACCGGTTGAGGACTTGTTTGCGCGTCGGTGTAGGTTGGCTCTAGGATTATACCATTCTTATGGGGATGGGTTTATTCCATTAGCAGTTGATGGGGTTGGTTACTGCAAGCTAGCAGGAGGTGACTTGCAGGGGTAGTTCATTCAGGATGGTTTTACAGTGGATGGATATCTGGATTACGGGAGTACACAAGGCAGATCGACAGGGTGTGTAGGGAGCTCTGGTTTGTTAGACAGTTTTGGATATCCATTTTTTCTTGTTATGGATGGCTGCGAGTTTCATCTCTACTGGGATCCAAGTAGTGACAAGTTTGGCATTGCAGATTGTGTGGGTCACTATGGTTGGCATAGTGAGAGTTTGTTTTGGTTGGCTCAATGGATGGTGATTTCATTACATGAGTTTGCAAGTGATCTCAGGGACATTACTCCATTCTATCCTTGGGATCCGGGTGGACTTATGTGTTTTGTTTCCTGGGATTGCTTGGGGACAAGCAATTTCAGGGAGGGAGGACTGTAATGTCCCCATTTTGAGCGAGCATTGGAGTTAGTGGATTTAGCCTATCATTGGGTCCTTGTAGGCTAATGACCCTGTTGTGGGTTTTGGCCCCATTTTGAGGGACTTACTATAAATAGTAAGTCAATTGTTAGTTCCATGGAGCTCAGCTGATTTAGAGGAGCTATATGATACTCTCAGATTTTATTTCCGGCTTCTGGTTTGGGCTCCAAGATTCTTGGAGGGAGCGTCTATTTAAAGAAAATATCTGTTCTCAAAAATTTTTAAAGAAAATGGGAACCCCGTTAGGTTCATTCATCATATTTCATCATCACGATCGCTCTTGTGTTATCAGATTTTGATTCTGATGCTTCCTCAGTTGTTTTCGCAAGATGGGTGAATTATGATTATTATTTAATTAAATCGGCTAAGGTTTCTTTTTATTGGGATTGCATTTTGGGCATCTTAGTGTTATAGCTCATTGGAATCGGGTTGCAAAGTTTTAAATCCCGAGCTCATAAAACAGGGACCTTATGCGTCAGAATGTTGTTATTTTAATTAAAGTGTTTTTTTCATCATTAAAATGGAAAGAAGTATAACAGTTTATTGTATTTCAAATGTGCACATAAAGCATAGTCTTTATGTAAGTGAAATGTGTGATTAAGAAGCTAGGGTTCGATTTCTTGTGGAGGGATTATAAAAGACATGGAGAAGAAATTGAATTCATTATTGATTATGTTATTCATTCATTCTTGTTTGGGTTCGAATTATGGAGACAAGGGTTCGGGAAAAACTTGTTGATTGAATTAGGAATTCAATTCAGTGTTTCAATCACTTTGAACTAGTGAAAGCTTCCATCGAATTGTGTTTGGTTGAAGACATTTCGACATTGGGTGAAAGAGCTTAGTGCTGGACGTTTTTAAGGCAGAAAGTTTGTTGTTTGTTGCTTTAAGGGAGAGAGTTGGTGTTTTGTTGGATGTGTGGTTGCCATAGCAGCCCATTGATGTAGAAAGGAGAAGCCGCCATCCCTTCTTATAAGTTGCGGCCAGAAGTTGGTAAAGTTAGGAAAGCTTACGCAGGTTCAAACCATGATGACTTCCTTTGTTAAATAATAACGTTGCATATGGTATTTGATAATTGCAAATTTGAATTTGAAAATGAATTCAAAATTTCAACGGCATATGTATTTCCATAGATATTTAGAATTAAATTGTGCTTTGTATTTCAATTTGATTAATGTGGAGAAAAACAAAAGGGAAAACTATATATTAATTGCTTGAAAAATTAAAAGAAATCAGAATTCCAAACTTTAAGAATTTTCTCGCAGTCAAATTGAGGGTTAGAGCCAGGCAGGCTCCTTACAGAAATTGTCTCCTTGTGAGGCTCAAATCTCTTGATGCAAATCAGGATACATCTTGTTGTTGGGCGAACACTCCTTATGATGAGCGGAAAATGTCTAGTTGTTGGGCTCCATGCTACAAATGTTGGGCGGAAAATGTGACCCTCTTGGGCTCATGAAACACATGGCGGATTTTACCCATGTCTTGGGCTCATTCACACCTAATCAAAGAATGCATGCCTTTGGACTTGCTCAACACATGGTTGGGGCAAAAAATGCTATTGAGTTGGGTGCATACTCAAACCTTGGGGCAGAAAGTGTCATGTCTTTGGGATCGATTTCACAATGTCAATCGGAATTTGCATGGTCATGGGGCTCATTCACCTAGCACTTGCGTAAAATGTCTATGTTGGGCTTCATGATACTTGCATTTATGTAAATTGCCCTCTCCTTGGGCTTGGTGGGAAAAGTCTATTCCTTGGGCGCCTACACCTAACTTGGGCAGAAAATGCTCAGCTTTTGGGATCAACTTAGAGTTGAGCAGAAAATGTCATTAAGTTGGGTGCAATACATGGAGCTGGGTGTAAATTGACTACTTGTTGGGTGCACACACAAACTCACATCCAAAAGTTGATTATGTGTTAAATTCAATTCGCTTCTTGCTCAAATTTCATGCATTCCATGCCCTTCACTCAATCATATTAATCCTAATTTCATTTTTCCTTAGTTGCAATATGTGGAATTGATTGGGAATTTGACATCCTTCAAGGTGGTTGAATCAAGTTAGGAAACCACATACACTCTCTTCCTAAGGCTCGAGCATTACAAGTTGACCAAGGATTTGAACTTCGATGCTTCAACAAAAAACCCTTACCTTCCTCAAGACTTACTTTGCCCAAGGCAATCTTTTCATGTCAACCCAGCCCAAGACTTGGACTTCTGAAAAAATCCTTCAAGACTTTTGAAATGTTAAACTACTCTAAAACTAACACCTACTGACAACTACCAGTTGTTAAAGAGAAAAAAAAGTGGAGGCCCACATTTGCAGTGGGGCATGTGTATTTTACAACACAACACAACCCTTAGATCAACAATTATTTAGTATTTATATTTTCATATGAGCTAATCTTGTAATCCTTCTAATGGTTATACCATAGAAAAATTACCTTTTTTATGCACTCAATATTGTAACAATGGATGGTGGTACCGCTAGTAAGTTTACTATTATTTATTGCTAATCTACTTACTTCACTGAATAAATGATCCATTGCATTAAAATTTCCCAATGAATAAGTGGAAGTGCCCTCTAAGATTACCCATTGAATAAGTGGAAGTGCCCTTGTGATTCCCACTGAATAAGGGGGTGTTTATTTCTTGTAGTGACATTGGCTGGCTTGCCACCTAGTGCTTTATTTTCAGCTGTTGCAAATTAATTTGATATCTAGATCCTTTCACCTTATGCACTCACCTTGCACATTTCAAAAACTAGGTGATCAAAAAGTGGAACGGATTTTGTAATCTCACTTTTGGTGGATGCAATTTTCAAAAAGAGCTCTAGGGTGATTATTACAATGGTAGAGCTAGAGATCTTGCTCACTTGTGCTTCTAATATTGTCGTGTAGCTGCAGCTTTCTCTGAGTGATAGAGAATTAAGATACTATAATAGAGACCAAAAAGACAACTTTCTCAAATACCAAAACTCAGAATTGAACACAGTTTTTCAAAAGTCCTAGCAACCCATCAAAATCTAGCAGAGGATAATGAAGAATCATCGGGATACATGTCAGAAAAAGACAAGGGTATGACTTCACCAGATAGTGCAAACACTACAGCAGAGAGAAATTTTGACATCATGCTTGACATGTTGTCACAATTACTTGTTAAGATGAATCCAAATGGACCTCAAACATCTCCAAATCAGAATGGGGAGAGTTTTTAAGCACCAAAAAACAACAAAACAGTAATGGTCAAACTATAGGTGTTGTTGTTGGGTCTGTTTCAATATCCCTCCAACCTACTTTCACTTGTATTGAGGAGCTTCAGGTTGCTCAAGAAGCCCAAGTTCCTTTGGCGGATGAAGTGAGGGCATGGTATGATGAATATGTGACACTTCCATTGGAGATCAAAGGCATTTTGACAATTGAACAAATCATGAATTAGAAAAAGAAGAGAGGAGGTGGAAGAATAGAGAAACGAGGTCCTATGATATAGAGGAACTGGCAATAAGCCCTTGGGAAGGTAACTCTTGCAAATTTTGATGGGAGTGATAAGTGCACTGTTCATGCTTGGGTCCAAAAGTTGGACAAACTTTTGTGCTTAAGACCAATGCCAAAAGAAGAGACCATCGAATTTGCCACATTGCATTTTGATGGAACAACCCACAAATGGTGGTATCATGGTTTGGAGACTCAAGGCTATAAGTTTATTACTACCTAAAATAAGTTCACAAATAGGCTCATTGAGAGGTTTAATAAGAAAGACCCTCAATTATAGTTTAGGGAACCTACACAGTTGAGATAGCATGAGACAATGGATACTTACCTTGCAAATTTCCAGAGACGCTCAATAATGGTGCTTAACATCTAAGAAAGAAAACTTGTAGTCCTTCTTAGTGAAGGGCTAACTAAGCCACTTAGAGGGTGGGTAAAAGCTTTTGACCAGCCACCTCTCTAAGAAGCTATCAAGAAGGCGAGGAGCATGGAGCTTGTTGCCCCAAGAATGGGGAGATCAAAACCGTGAGTCCAATGGATGCACCCATACGATATAAAGATATAAATAGGAGAAAAAAGGTATTCATATCGGGGCAAGCTAATCATTGCTCAATCAATTCAGCACCAATCTACTAATATAATAAATAACATTCTTTCAAAATCTCTCAAAGCAAAATACAACAGTAAATAGAAAGAGTAATCGAACATCAAAATTATAGCTTCAAGATTGAACCAAGGGGAGTAATAAGAAAAGAACAGACTATAGCAGTAACATTTAGACCTGCGATCTAGGGAATCAATTATTTCTTATTTATCCATACTTGATCGCCCTTTAGAGCAGTTTGCCCTATTGGCATAGAAATAGCACTCAAAATCTGAATCAGAAATAGCACTTACATTATTGCTATAAGAGATATTAAGAAAACAATTACATACTTAAGAGTCTAAATTAGAAAACGGCAAATTACATCATCGCTATAAAAGGATTGAGAAGAGACATATAATATATTGGTATATCAGGAACATCTATAAGCATCTTGGAAGTAAATTTGCAAGATAACAGTCCCTTATTACATAGAAATTATATAAAGGGACATTACAACTCTACTTATCATATGTCAATTAAGATGTCTCTATTTATGGCACTGTATGGATATGAAGCTCCTAGCTTCATTGAAATCTTGTTTGGTAGTAGAGAACCCCAAAGTAAGGATTCATTGCAAAATAGTCAAGAGATAATGAAATCCTTGAAAGATAATCTCCAACATCCACAAAATCAACAAAAATTGACACAGATCAGCACCATATAAAAATTGCATTTGAAGTTGGAGATATGGTGTACCTGAGATTGCAGCCCTACAAACAATCTACTTTAAAGAAGTGTGAATCAGAAGAGCTTAAGCCGTGTTTATAGAAGTGGCTTATGATATTCAAGATCTTTAAGATGATTGGAAAAGTGGCTAATATTATTCAAGATATGGTGTACCCAAGATTGCAGTACTAGAGATATTCAAAATCTCTAAAACGATTGGAGAAGTGGCTTATGAGTTAGGGCTACTTGAAAGTAGAAAGGTTCAGAATGTCTTCCACATATCACACCTCGAGAAGGATCTTGGATATAAGGTTGTAGACTCTTCAAAGTTGCCCCCTTTGGATGAAGAAGGAAAACTTATTCTAATTCCTAAATCAGTGATTGATTTCAGTGGATGTACTTTGAGGAGGAAGATTGGAGAGTATTTGGTTAAAAGGAAGAATTTGCCTCGGGAGGGTGCTGCTTGGGAGAGTAAGTAAGTATTGCAGCATCCATATTTGTAATTGTCTGGGAACAACCAATTTTGAGGAAGGTAATTGCAATGTACTCTTCTCAAGCATAATCAGTTGGTGGACAATTAGCCTATTTTCCAAGTTTCCTATAATCTACCTGTTAAGTAAGGGGAACTCCAAAGTCCTTGGAGACCACAAGTTCAATATTGAAAGGTTTTTATTCATGTCAATGAGTTCAATTAGTAGTTCAAATCATTGTAACACTTGCAGAATTGTTTCACGACATTTGGGGAGGTCTCCAACCTTCTTAGAGGGGCAATCTATAATTAGTAAGTCACTCGGTGCCTCCAATCATTGTCTCAAGTCTTCATTATCAAGTTGGTACGATTAGAGTTTGGTTTCTATGTTATTTCAGTGCTTTCCACAACTTGAGTAAAATAAATGTAATATTCACTTAAGTTTCTAATGTTAAAATATTAAAGTGACAACTTAAGTGTAATATCTCTTTAAAAATGTGTTAAAGTGGCTTTCAAATTGAATGCTTGGGACATGGGGGGCATTTTGCACATTCAACTGTTAATTGCTTTTCAAAAAGGTCATTTTGAAGAAAAATGAATTATTAGATTTTTAAATGGACTATTTCCCTCCAAAAAGCTATATAAGGAGGATGTGGGCTCATTTATGAGGATAGACTTGTGAATTTCATATCGTTATGCTATTGGAGAGAACCTAAGTTCTTACATAGCTTCTTGAGGAAGAAAACCCTCTTGAAGTTGTTGGTTTCAAGGACAAAAATCCTCCTAGTTGGTCTTGGTAATTACATTCCAATATTACAGTGAAAGATACCAAACAGAATACTTGCCCAGGCTTAACAATAAATCAGTAGCAGCAAAAATCCCAATGCTTGACTCTAATAGAGAGATGAATAAGACAACAGTACAAAAATGGACTTTCTCTCCTAGCCCAATGACTATAACCAAATATACAGATTCAATAGAAGTTTTCACATTGTCAACCGATACAGAGATTTTGTATTCTTACAGATATAGATGACTCCTGGTAAAGTGCACAGGATTTGATCGAATGGAAGTCCTTGACACCTCACTGAACAACTATATAAAAATTGACCTATCTTGATGTTGTCACCAGACATGTAGCAAGGGTAACTTGCATTGGTCTAGGATATCCCTTTTCTCTCACAACTCAAATAATCTCCTTCAGATTTACATCATCACTATTTCCTGGTTCATCAGAAGCTGTGTACTCGTATCCACAAGAATGGGTGATAGCTACAAAGTAGCTTGCATTGAGAGGCATATCACAAGTTGCTCCTTCCTCTGTCCCATATCTGTCTTCTGGAGTTTCCATTCCAGAAAACACTAAATTCTCCAGTGTGATTCGTAGCTCAAAACATATGCCCGTTGGTAATATGCTAAAGATATCACCTTCAGCCCGACTAGTAGCCTCCTGTATTGGCATCCAAGGAGTTATCCCTTCTGTTGATCAATTAGGTTGGCAGGAGTCCGTCCCACCAACTATGTGCCTCTCAAGTTGACGCCTGAGAAACAATTACATTCATTTAATGCACTAAACAAACTTATCTCTTCAATGCATTTCCCAACCCTATTGACCCATATAAATACATATCCTTCTTATCGGCCTCAAGAGGAGCCGCCATAAAGTCGGCTAGAAGAAGACCGTTATGATCTTGAAACAAGTTGACCAAAGGGATAATAAAAATCTTTAATAATTTCATTTATTAAAATTTCATCTATTAATTATTTAATTATTAAGGCTGGCCGACCCAGACAGAAAATGGGGACATCACATACAGTGGTGCTGCAAGTGAAAGTTTTGTAGTTGTTGATCAAAATGGATGATACTGAAGCATTCTAGTGGCAAATCTTTTGGTGTGATTCCTTTCAGAATATAGAGATTTTGATGTTGCGTGTTTTAGGCAATTTGAGAAGGTGATTTTGCTGGTCGTACCATCATCCCAAGCAGGTCGTACACCTCTTGATGGTTGTACAAGGTACCATTCTTTGCTTTGATTTCTAATATGCTATTTGGGGCACCATTTTTCTATACGTTTTTCGTCTGTACAGTTTTAATGGGACATATTCAAGTTTCTTGAGGCCGCACCATCCTCAAGGTTGGTTGTACAATTGTTAGAACCTAGCATGTGAAGTCATTGACTAAAGCACCAGGTTTTTCAGACTCTTTTCTCATTGTTTAGGGTTCCCTTAATATTGTTGCAGGTTTCCAATCATTTGCAGGATGGATGAATGTTTATTTTATGAGTTTTAGCAATATTCATGTTACTGCCCCTGTTGGACCAGCCACCAATCTTTATATCAGAGTTGCACCATGTTTAAAAATCATTTCCAGACTAATGTAGCCTTTCCCTAGTGAGATTTGATGAAGTTTGGAGCTGTTTGGTGAAGGTATATAGGCTTATGTTCATTGTTGGTTCGTTTGTGTGAGTCCACATAACTTTCTTGAAGTGGGTAAACTACTCTTGCCAGATGTCCATGTTCAAGCATGTTCAGTAACAATGAGGAATATTTTCATAATTCAGTGATTGTTCCCATTGTATTCCATCCAGATCTAGGATTAGCCTATTATGAAGAGGCTTATCAAGATCTAGATTTACACAGATTTGCACAGTTTATAATTTCTGGGTTGCTACTTCTCTCGGAAGCCATGAAATAAACTCCTGTAGCATATAGAATTTGACATTCAAAATCTTTTGCATACAGATAATGAAGTTGTAAATTAGGGGTGTATGGTCAAACTCAATACCTGATAGGAGCTAACATACAATAGCAATGCAAGAACTGCCACAATAGATGCACCACTGAGAAAGTTGTAGTAAGCTGCAAGCAGGAATAATGATACCATCTGCACAATGAAAAAACATGAAAAACATCTAACTTATTGGTTTCAGATTAACCTTCGAACAAGAAAATATAAGGAGAACCTCACATGGTTAAAATATCAAAATTCATGAATTAAAACCTTGGATAAAGTAAAACATGAAATAGACCGTAGTAGTTCCTTGAGTAAAGCATCCAAGCAGATCATAAATCTCAACTAAAAAATTGACACAATCAATTTCAGTTTCGTCCTTAAGTAATCTATTACCCTGCTTTGTATAGTTCATAGTATTAAAGATATTTTGAAACCAACAATTCATTATATCATTTTTAATAAAATTCTTGTTACATTTTCATTGAATAATCCATAAAAGTATCTTACAATTCCACTTATGCCTCCAATCAGCAGAGGTCTCCTACCAAGCTGGTCAACTTTCCAGACAGAAACTCCAGTCATCAGCAACTGCAAGATTAACAATGTAGAAGACAAATCATCTTCACAAAAATCTAAAGACTAAAGCCCTTCACATTGGCAAGAAATGTATATGCCTGATTTAAAAATTGATCATTGATATTCCAGATAATTTTCAACAAAAAAATTCAACGTCGATAGATCCCATACAATCTGTAAATAAAATGAATGAATAATTACATCACCCAATGGAAAGATATACACAGTTACGTAAGAAAACGACAGAAAATAGTGGCACCATAAGTGTGCCAAGGATGAAGACAAATAAATTAAAAATCGTCAGATAGATCTCTCGCATTTCTTAATAGAAGTCTTGTGTCTGTATCAAATGGCTAGTTATGACTATTTTCCATATTATTAACTTTAACATAGCACAGTGTATTTAGCTAGGAAACACTGTAATAGATCACAGTTCCATGAAAAGGTTTGCCTAAAGATCACATTAAATCTTGAGGACATTAATTGTTACATCTATAATTTGGTGTTGTCATAAAGAATTTCGTATACAGAATGTTAATAACTGTTGTTGAAAACAATGAAAAGTATGATTCTATGCTTCAACCAGGTATATAAGTAAAGAACGATTTTTAAGCATGCAGACTGGTATTGAAAATGGATACAGTGGATTTCTAATAGGTACCTAGGGCTCCTGTGAGAACACATGCAACAATAAATTATAATTTATTAATTTCCTTTGACTGGTGGCGACCACTGACAACAAATTGAACAGATTTCAAATAGAAGGCAAATTGAATTTATATGGATTTCATTGATTAGTAAATTGGAAGACCTACCTTGTGATCAATACAAATTGAGGGGAGGCATCAACCAGCTTACATGGGGTTTTCATTCCACCAAAATTTCCCTGAAATTTATACCCAGCGTTGCTTGTCCAACTGTGGTCTTAACACAGCTGTTCTAACATAAGGAACATGCCCAACAGTACTTGAATCTGGACATTTTTTATGGAATTGTCCTTCTTGATCACTAGATCATGGTGCCCTAGATTCAAATTGAATAGATTTCATTTATTTTTTTATATTCTTCTAATTGTGATAGGGACCTAGGGCCATGACTAAAGGCATGCTGATTTATTTGCAAAAACCCATTATAACTAGTTTTCTTAATCAGCAGTTTCCCCATACATAATATTTTTTGTAGTGGCATAGTACCAACCCTGCTCTAATAAAATACAACCTCCCATATCTGAAACTGTATAACATCTTCATGTCTACTGAATTTGAATCATGATGAATTCATAATTGAAAACCCCAACTCCGAACAAAAAATGTCAAGATCTGTCATGCCAAACCCCACAAACTGAAAAACATAGAAATCTTGCAAGAAAAGGGATTATGAAAGAACCAGAAAAGTAAAGAAAATTCTTTATGATAAAAGTATATACCTTCTGAAATCTGCATTCAGGTTGTATTCAAAATAAATTATTGAGAACAGTCAAGACTTTATTTCTAACTTCCTTCTTGATACTTGGCAAACAATAGTATGTAGCTGCTAACAGGCTGAAAGATCGTGATAGAGATGTCAACTGAGGCTAGAAACATACCATAAGTAGTGTCCCAAATTTACACAGGTGGACAACGGTATGTAGTTGTTATACAACGAATA
>MU217412.1:85575-106388 GCA_018584345.1 Thuja plicata | reverse complement strand
ATACATGCCCCGTGTTGGTCGAAACTATTTTTTTTTTTTTAATACATGCCCCGTGTTGGTCAAAATTCTGACCAACACGGGGCATGTATTAAAAAAAACAAAAGTTTTCCTTCTACATGCGACCAACTTAAAGATTTTTGTTTTATGGTCGAAATGTTTGGTCGCAATTTAAGGTCAAATGTTCTAGTGGGTTCTCAAAACTGAACCCTAAGGTCAAGACATTCGAGGAGTTGATCCAACGGTTCATCCAATATTACTCCTACAACATCGAATATGATGTAACTATGATGGACCTATGTAATACCAAACAAAGAACTGGTGAATCATTTACACACTTCCTACAATGATGGAGGAATATTTTTGCATGATATTCAAGGGCCATTCTCAAAACAGAGAAGATGGAGATCTTTGTTAATAACTTGGTGCCTGAATTAAACTATGCATTGCAAATGCAAGACTCTCCAAGCTTTGATAGAATGATTAAGAATGCCCTCGGTATCGAGGAAGTCATGGTCAAAATGGAAGAGATCACCCTTCAAAATGAGAACATTACTAACAACTCCAACTCCAAGCCTAAATGGTGGAAACAGAACAAAAATGTTGTTAATGATGGAGTGGTTGACGCCTCTGACATTAATCCTAAACCTGAGGTATTCAATCTAACCAATAGCATGTAAGCAAGCAAGGATGCTAAAGTCCCAACTCCCGTACCAAAGGCAAACAGTGATACTAGCAAGGGTCGGACATGGACGTCAAAACCTCAAAGAACATTCACTCCTTTGGGAGAACCTCTCAAGACTGTTCTAAAAACACTATTGGATAACAAAGTCCTAACAATCCCAGATTCCAAACCATGGGAACCAATGGTCAAACCCAGGTGGTGGGATGATAATTCCTATTGTGTCTTCCACAAAAACAAGGGACATAAGACTAATAATTGCCTCAAGCTTAAACATGTCATCCAAGACCTCATTGAAGAAGGTAAGATCAAAGTAGATAGACACACTACCAATGAGGATCATACATCATTCAACAAACCCTTTCCTAATTACGATCAAGGAGAAACATCTAAAGGGAAGAGTAATGAGGTAAACTACACCTATTCCAAGAATGACAATGTGATCAATATGCTGGACATTAAAAATGAATCCATCAATGTGGTCACAAACAAAGGTGTCTCATTTCACTCAAATGTCGTAACACGGAGCCAAGCACAGGTCACGATCAAAGGACCTCCAAAACTGACATCAATATCCAAGGCTCCTATTATAACTATTCCCAAACCAATAGCAAAACACATGGTTACTATTCCTGGAGCAAGATATGACTTGGTAGACCAATTGCAACGGACCTCTGCCAAAATTTCCATTTTTGAGTTGATCAAGATATCCATAGTGCATAGGGAAATCCTAGAACAAGCTCTACACGCTGCTAATGTCCCAAAGGATATTGATATAGACAAATTCCAAACGATGGTCAATCACATCTCAGTGCCACATTACCTCTCCTTTTCTGAAGAGGATGATAAGTCATTGACACATCCACATAATCAACCTCTCTATATCAAAGTCCTAATTCATAGATCCCTTGTTAGACACATGTTGATAGATGGAGGTGCAGGATTGAATATCTGTACACTTGATCTAATCAAGAGACTGGGTCTCTCAGAACAAACAATTGACTCTAGAAGCAAGATAACCATAAAAACTTATGATGAGGAAGAAAGATCCTCCAGAGGTCTTATTGTTCTACCTATCAGAGTCAGACTGATTGAAAGGAACGTCATATGTCAAGTTTTGGATCTACCATTGGCCTACAATATCCTGTTGGGGAGACCATGGATTGACAAAATGCAAGCTGTACCGTCCACTTACCACCAATGCATACAATTTCCACATAATGGGGTGGAAGTGACAATTCCTGCAGATGCTAACTACACTTGTAATAATATCAAAGTAGGTAGCATGATCCCGCACAACAAAGAGGCTATGGATGTCATGGCTCCTGAAACTACCAAGGACATGGTTATGAAGAGTTTTTTCAAAACCTTGAAACTTGAAGAAATAGGTATGGGAGAGTACAAGCTGGACCTAACTCCCTCACTGACAGAACTTCCGGTGTCACCAAGATCCTACGGAAAAACTTCATCGACATTCACACCTATAGCATCCAAGGAGCCAGAAGTACACAAAGAAACTGGCATGGTAAAGGCATCCACATTTTCTTAAAATAACACAGAAGAACATGCAGTCTTGGACTAGCTTTACAAAGGAGAACCGGTGGAATCTGAGGTCAAACATGTGAAGATATCCCTAGAACAGTATGGCAAGGGATATGATTTCCTCAAGAAAATGGTTTACAAAGGAAAAGGACCTCTAAATGACACAGGATGAGGGCTTATTGAACCTATACCCATGGAGTTCTAGAATACCAAAGATAAAATAGGACTGGGTTTTAATACTAAAACTGATAAATCCTCTTTAAAAGAGAGTCCAAACTTAGATAAAGAGAGTGATGACACAGATGAACTAGAGCAATGGTCCTATGAGAGATTGTTAAATGTTGGCCCATAGAATCCCAACTACCAAGGAGAAAGCTATGTACCTAGCTTTGAGGTACCACAAGATCTTCACACCCCTTCGCTAGCACAACCTCCCATTCAAGAGGTAGGAGAGACCATAGCAACAATTACTCAAGAGACACCCCGACGACAGGATTTACATCCTAACTGGGGGAAATTGGTCACAATTTCACATGTCCTAGATCTACCACACTTTGATCCAAAGGCAGCTAACTAGGTACATCAAATAACCATTGTTGATTACTTAAACAGATCCGATGATGAGGTCACAAAATCTCATGATTATGAATGGGAAGAGCTATCCGTTGCCACTGAAGATATTGGAATAGATACAATTCACATGTTTGTGGCACCTTTAGCTCCTTGTAAATAGTCTTACACTCCTCCCAATGACACTGATAATCCTTAAGCAGAAGAGGAGTTCCTTCCCCCGATCATTGATGAGGAAACTGGTGAATACATAAGTCTAGATGAATTTCATAGGCTACACACAATAAGCCTCCTTTTACGGAGAGATGATGATGAGATCTCTACTGATGAGTCACTAGAGTTTGGTCCGCATATAACTAAAAATGACCCTTTTAATGACGATCTCACCCTTATTGATCTAAATATCAAAGAAATTGACTTAACAGACTGTGTCATGTTGGTTAATTGTCTTGATGCTAGCGCAATGCTGTCCTTTCTAGAATCTGACTCCCTAACATTGGTACTTCCAGACCTGATTGATTAGACTAAAACAAATCCTACTCCTATCCTCGAATTTCCCAATGACCACACTCTAGCTTGTTATCTCAATGCTTGTGAACCATACCCTTCTTCCACCAATGCAAGGAGCGAGAACATGTCACAGGAGGATATCAGGTTTCTCGATCAAAAATTGAAAAATAAAAAATAAAAAGTGGACTGATGGTGAAAACCACTCTGTGACAGTATCAGATCCCAAAATAGTAAAGAAAAAAGACGTATCCAATGGTGAAAACCTCTCAAAGGTACCAAAGGATGAGACTCTTGATATCCTCCCTGAACACTTTCAGGAAAGGTCTTCAGTGCTGATTGAACCAACACAACCAGTAAATTTGGGCACTATTGAAAATCCTAAAATAATTCACCTTACACAATCTTTATTAGAAGAGGAGAAGACACAGTTCATAGAGTTCCTGAAGGAAAAGAAGATCAACTTTGCATGGTCTTATACTGATATTCCAGGGCTAGATCCTAATCTAATCATGCACCACTTATCTATAGCTCCTGGGATCAAGCCTGTGAAACAAAACCTTAGAAAGATGCATCCTCATGTTGCATTATTAGTAAAAGCAAAGCTAGAGAAATTACTAAAAGCTGGATTTATTAGAGTCATTGCCTATGCAGGATGGATCTCCAATGTGGTCCCCATGTCTAAAATGGATAAATCTATCAGGCTCTATACTGACTTCAAGGACTTGAACAAAGCATTTTCGAAAGATGACTTTCCTCTACCTAACATTGACATGATCATAGACCTCACAAAAGGCTACCAAATGTATTCTTTAATGGATGGATTCTCAGGCTATAATAAAATCAAAATTGCCCCTAAGGTTCAAGACAAAATGACATTTACATGAGCATGGGGCACATTTTGCTGGAACGTCATGCCATTTGGGCTAAAGAATGTCAGTGCAACATATCAAAGAGCCATGAAAACTACATTCCATGACATGATGCACAAGAATATGGAGGACTACGTGGATGACACATTGGCTAAAGCCAAAGAAAGAGGTACTCACATTGTTGACCTAAGAAAGATATTGGATCAGATAGAACAGTTTCAACTCAGGCTCAACCCAAAGAAATCTGCCTTTGGGGTCCAATTAGGGAAGCTCCTAGGATTCATTGTTTTAGCAAAAGGAATTGAGGTAGACCTCGCTAAAGTTAAAGCTATTCTAGAGATGTCTCCTCCACACAACATTAGTCAAATGAGGACACTACAAGGGAGACTTTAGTCCATTAGGAGATTCATGTCCCAACTTGAAAATAGGGCACAACCCTTTACTAAATTACTACATAAAGGGGTTACCTTCAAATGGGATGAACACTGTGAAGCGAACTTTAGAGAATTGAAAGGATACCTGGCTACTCCTCCTATTCTTATGGTGCCTATTCATGGAAAGCCCTTACTCCTATACATTTTAGCTATAGCTACATCCCTAGGAGTGTTACTAGCACAAGAAGATGAGACAAAGAAAGAATGAGCTATCTACTACATTAGTAGAACACTGGTTGCCTATGAGCTCAATTATAGCATTATTGAAAAAGCATGCTTAGCAGTCGTCTTTGCATCACAAAAATTGAGGCACTACATGCTCTCTCATATAGTAAAGCTCATTGCTAAGATTGATCCTCTAAAGTACCTTTTGAGTAGAACATCACTAACCAGACGTTTGGCAAAATGGGTCATGATTCTAAGGGAGTTTGACATTGAATATGTAGAACGACGAGCTATCAAAGGGAAGGTCCTTGCAGATCATTTGGCTGATTCACCACTCCAGTATGATGAACCTTTATCAATTGAATTCCCTGATGAAACAATCATGCATCCAACTGAATATCCATGGAAGATGTACTTTGACGGTTCATTCACTCAATAAGGTTATTGAGTAGGGGTCCTATTCATCACCCCTCAAGGTTACATGATTCCCAAATATTACAAACTGATGTTTCCATGCACCAACAATATTTCAGAATATGAAGCATTGGTAAATGGCCTTAAGCTAGCTATGGAGTGGAAAATTGTAGATTTACACATGTATGGTGACTCCCAAAAAATTATCAATCAGGTCAATGGGGAGTATCAAATGAAAGATGAGAAGTTAATGCCCTACAAGAAACTAGTTGATGACTTAAAGAAGTGCTTTGTCTTCATCACCTTCCAGCAAATACCAAGATCAGAGAACAAAGATGTAGATGCTATGGCCACCTTGGTATCCATGTTACAACTAGAATAACATCAGTTCCACTATGACTTCTTGGTGGAAGAACTATCTTATCCTGCCTTTGATACCCCTGAATACTAGGTAATATGTGCTTTGAACACCTCAGACAAATCTCGGTATGCCAATATCATTTCTTACCTTTCTAACCAAACCATCCCTAACAATCTATCCAAAAATGAGAAAAGATCCATGATTAGGACAACATCGCATTACGTCCTCATAACTAACAATCTATATTGACGAGGTCTTGATGGTACACTTCTTAGGTGTTTAAAACTCGAAGAGTTTGATCTCACATTAAAAGAAGTCCACAAAGGTGTATGTGGATCACACTCGAATGACTTTTCATTAGTAAATAAACTTCTCAGAGTAGGCTATTACTAGTCTACCATGAAGAAAGATTCTATTCAGATTTCAAAAGCATGTCTTAAATGCCAGACACATGGAAATCTCATCCATGCTCCTACTAGAGAACTTATACCTTTCATAACACATTGGCCATTTCAGCAATGGGCCTTTGACTTGGTTGGAAAAATATATCCCAACTCTTCAAATGGACACAAGTTCATCATTATGTCCACTGAGTATTTCACAAAGTGGGTTGAGGTTGTGCCGCTAATCAAAGCCACTGACAAACAGGTGGCTATGTTCATTCTGAACTACATTATTTGTAGATAGGGGATACCCTCTTTAATTGTAACAGACAATGGGGGCCAATTTAAAAATCAAGACATTGATTACCTTTGTGAACAGTTCCATATTACTCAACATTGCTCCTCAATCTATTATCCTCAAGGTAATGGACAGGCTGAGGCATCAAACAAAAATATTCTCCAGATCCTACATAGAACTGAGTAAGTCTGGCAAAGACTAGCATCTACAACTAAATCCGACACTATGGACCTACAGAACAAGCATCTGAACACCGACTAGAGCCACACCATTTGCTCTAGGCTATGGCGCTGAGGCAATAATACCTATTGAGGTCGAGATCCCATCTTTGCGGATATCTTTACATGGACTGGTTACTGATGAGAAGTACCGCACAGATAGGGTGAAATCTCTGGACCTACTAGATGAGCGCTGACAACAGGCATTTGACCAACTCAAAGTGTATCAAACACGTACGTCCAAGAGGTACAATAAGAAGGTCAAACCACTCAAATTTGAAGTAGGAGCTCTCGTCCTCAAAGAGAATCCTAAGAACTAGCCTAACAGAGAGCAGAAAGGAAAGTTTGAACCTAACTGGCTAGGACCTTATGTTATCACTGCTACTTTTGGGACTGGAGCTTATCAACTGGCTACACCTGAGGGAGATGTTCTTCTAGATCCTATAAACACTCTACATTTGAAGCGGTTCTACGCTTGATGTTCAGCTTGCAGTTCCTGTACAACAAAAAGGTCTCACAAAATAACAAAACCATTTAGAAAATTGATCCTGAAGAAATCCAAAAATAATGGAAAAGGTCCTACAAAAAGGGTATCCTTGGTGAAAACCTGGAAAATAGGTGCCTTGATACTACAAAAACATTCAAAAAAGAAAAAATAGAAAAAAATTTGAAAAAGAGAAAAGTGCCTTGATGAGCACCTGGTAAAATAGGCATCTTGGTAGCAAAAAGAAAGAAAAATAATCTTACCAAGTGGTGAAAACCTGGCAATTAGGCGTCACTTGTGTTCTGTGCTCCATCTATCAATGCACTACTAATACTAGGCCTTCATAATTTTACATGTGCTCAAACACTGACTTCATTTTCCTTAATGGCTATATTATCCTCACTTGGGATTTGTCTACATTTACATCTTAGGAATAAGTCATTCTGCATTGGGGGCATATTTGCTGGCATGGTAAGTTATGGTTGCTAGGTTGCTCTAGGATGGTTTGCCTCACGAACACAATGTTTCTTGATACATGCAAAATGATGTCACTTTCTAAAACAAGGGTGTATTTTCAAACATCACATATCCAGACATGACATTGACATTAACAGAGTTCCTACAAGGCTATATTGGATCGCAAACATGAACGGATTATCCTATCAATGCACATACATGGAACACCATATTGCTTGTATTCCAATTTTCTGATTGATAAATCTCTACTGTATTTTGACATATGAATGAACAAAGTAATACTTAAACACACAGTGTGATATTGGTTTGATTATGATTCTTTCATGTCCTAATGATGTTTTCAACTAGG
Organism: Thuja plicata; assembly: GCA_018584345.1. Classification (NCBI taxonomy): domain Eukaryota; kingdom Viridiplantae; phylum Streptophyta; class Pinopsida; order Cupressales; family Cupressaceae; genus Thuja; species Thuja plicata. The sequence goes on along the minus strand of MU217412.1, from coordinate 98,635 downwards.
GGCATCTAAAGTAATTATAAATTTTATTTGATTGATTCATAATTGATGATTTATTATGTCTTCTTAGTTACTTAATGACACCTGCGCAAAGACAAAGAGTGACAAGGATAGGGGGCATAATGTTTTCTTGGTTTTCTGCGTATGGTGATTGTTCCAAATGATCCTATAAATTTCACCTAACTTAGATGTTTATGGTAAGAGCTGCCACTATGGGTGGATAGCCGCATATATCTCGATCTTCATTATGTGTAAACTACGATGAGGTTGAAACATTTTCCTTGTCTTTTTTCTGATCCAGATTCTCACTAAGGTATACGAATCATAATGTACCCAAGGATATGAATTTTCAAGGTCATTGCGGGTCCAATATCTTGCCTTAATCAGAATCTGGTATATTAAAAGGAAGGTGACTATTTTGTTATCCTGGCTTCTATGCCTTGATGCCTAAGTCTATTTTTGACATTTCAATAAAACATAGTATTCATATTATCATAATATCAGTGGGTATCAGTGATGGTTTTACTATCCAGTGGTATCTATTTGAAAATTTTCCCAATGATGATAAAAAGCTATACATTTGCATACCAGTGACAAAGTCTTAAGAGTCTGCATATCATTACATTTTTGACAAATTGCATGGAATATAAACAAGAAAGGAGAAGCATTAAGGGTATTATGAGCTCTAAATTAATTCAATTTTCTTCTTCTCAATCAAGTTAATTACAACATCCATATTACTGATATATTTATCATTGCACATCCATAGCATACATTTTGTATTCATGAAAAGAAGCAATGGAAAAACACCAAAACAGAGCATCCATTTATTGCATTTTTACTTTTACATCCTAAAGTGCATCCATACATCTATTTTGCATAAGGGAAAATCAAAAGAAACATACATTTGCATTTTCACATAAGTATCATTTAAAACATATTTATATCAGAAATCAAATCAAATCATAAAATGATGTCTAAATCTAACTCATCATGAGACCAAGATATCATCACATGTGAAAAATACATCTACCACATCTATCAAATCAAAGGGAACTCATGAAACATGTCAGAATCAGGAAGCTGCATCAAATATATATATCACAACATGGTATAGATCAAAATATGGAACAATATGCATAAAGAGTACCAGAGTATCCAAGCACAAGAAAGAATCAAATATACATCGATACAGTGTCATAGTACAATAGGGGGATCTGAGAAGGATCCAGATATACAAAAGAGGGATCTCAGCAGGATCCAGATATACAAATGTAATCTCAAGATACACATGTCATAAACATGGTACGCAATATCAACTCTGCCCAGCCCCCTCTCCCTAATCAGGAGGAGGAGGAGGAGGTGGTACAAAAGGAGCTGCTGGAGGTGGCATGGCCCCCTTTGACTGCTGGTCCCATCGTGAAAAGGAAGGTGCTCTCTGGCCCTCTGGCACTGCTACATGATAAAGGGAATAATAATAAGTGGCCCTCTGTCCCTGGTGAACTATCATCCAGGCATGTGCATCTCTCTCCACTCTGAGCATCTTTCCCTATCTCTCTGTGCTCCTCCCCTCCCTCTGGCAAGACAATCCTCAGGATCATAATCCAAAGGCTCCTCTATGCAGGGCATAATCTCCTTCGGTATGGTAAAATGAGGAAATGGGTACTAGAGCATCTCCGCGACATATTCATTAGAAACACCTGCATCAGCTACATCAAGACAAAGATCCCGGTCTACTCCCACCATATCCTGAATCTTCTGGTGCACTGTCTCATAGGCCAACTGAGCACCCCACAATCCTACCTCATCCCGGATCAGTGCATACACAGTGATATCCTGTATCCTACCCTAACGGCGACCATACTGTCTTAGCACCCGGGTATGGATGAATTGTTCTACCACATATCTGGTCCTCCCTATGAGGTATCGGCTCTAAAATAAATAAGGTACCTTTAGTGCATCCAAGGTCCACTCCTCGCAATCTAAATATGGCCGCCAAATGACCTTGGTCATATCATCAAACAAACAGCGCCAGTACTCAACCTTGCCTAGTTTGGGCTGCTGAATAAGACCTGCATACATGTATACATAAGGCTACTCCGGTGCCCTCTATCTCTCTACAATCAGTTGTGTCATAGGGATGTGCTCCCAGGCCCAGATCTGAAGAATAAGGATCCCAACGGTCATACTCTGAGTATAATGGTAAACTATCTCATGAAGCTCTTGATACATATGGGCTAAAATACAATTGCCCCATGCAAATATCCATCGGTGGGTAACCATCTGCTCTATCATATCTACCCAGCCGACTATGAATCCATGCTAACCCCTATCTGGCATCAGGATGCCGCCTACCAGACCTGCTAAGTACACTGATAAACAATTGTAATGATCGACCATATAGTCCCAAGACAGATATCTTCGGTCAATGGTGTCATCCTAGAAATATCTACATGCAGCACCAATCGCCATGGTCGCCGTCGACTCAAATTGCACCTCATGCCCAATCATTGGCACCCGAAGTATCCTCTAGATGTCCTTAGGAGTCACTGTGATCTCGCTAGTCGGCAAATGAAAGGTGTTGTGCTCTGAGTGCCATCTCTCGGCAAGAGCAGTCAACAACCCACGGTTTACCCTGATCTTGGGTAAACCCATCAAAGAGCGTAATCCACATCGGATCATGGTAGTCTACTCATCATCTGAAAGTAGTCTAGACAATGCAAGCACACGACCAGGGTAAGTGTCGCAAAATGCGACTACCTCAAACTAGGTCTGTTTTGACAAAAAATAACAATACATCAGTATCATATCTACACCAAGGATGAAGACTCCTAATCAAATAAGTAATTCAAAGTTTGCGGCACGCAAACAGGTCCAAAAGATTAAATTTCTAAGTCTTCTAACCAGATATGATTTTGAAACAGAAGGGTGCGATCCATTTTACTAGATACGATCCTGGAAATAGAATGCGATGGAGTTTACAGGGTGCGATCCCTGAAATACAGGATGCGACCCTAAATATAGGGTACGAGCCTAAACTGACAGTGTGCAACACACTGATGAATTTCAACTAAAAATAAAGAAAAAAAATAGGGCAACAGGATGCAATCCAAAGTATCCTGGATGCAATTTAGACATCTGGAAAAATCGGATGCAAGCTGGGACAAACTGAATGCGACTCGGGTTTTACAAGTTGTGATCCAGAATACTGGATGCAATTCAAAATTGAAGGGGCTATAAAAACTATAAAAATACATGAATTTGAAATTTGCAAAATTCACAAGGTAGTTTTACGAACACTTACCGGCGGTGGGTAGTCGGTCGGGTGCTGATGTCGGTGGCTCATCTCGAAACAATGCTTCCTAATGGGGACTACCATCTTCTCTATAGAGCTCTCAGAATTACTATGGATGAAAGTGAAAATGAATAGTGAAATGATACTTTTTGAGGCTTATATTGGTCTTTTGAGCCATTTAGGAGTTCCAAAACTCCTAGACAGTTACAATTACATTTTTGTTCTCTTTTTGATCAATCAGAAACCAAATCGAAGGTGCCTATGATGTTTTCAACAACATAGTACCATTTTTACGACAACTTCAACACATGCAGACTTGCTTCATTTGTTCCAAACATCAGTTAAAATGCACATTTTTATCATAAATCTTGGTCTAACATCATTTTATCGATCTCACCACTCATATTTTCACGCAATTAACTTGGAACTAGTGTGTTTATTTTTAAAATACACCATATTTTTCACTTCTTCTACTCCATTCTTTCTTGTCCTCCCTGCTTCCTGCAAGTGATGCATTCTTTCAAACTGAGGGATTTTTTTCTTTTCCTTCAATTTCGTTCCTGAGGGGGCATGATCACACTATCATCAATTAAATTTTTGCTCGAAATAGCATTAAATTGACTTCATTATCAAAAAAACTAGGGGCATAATAGTTTCCTTGACTATAGTCAGAACTATTGGATAGAAATATTTGGTTCTCATGAGTTGGATATCTTATGTTTCCTCATTTTAAAAGATTCTTATTAAGCTCCTGGCAGCTTCATACTAAATTTTGGACGACAACCAAGTTCAGAATCAGTATTACCAATCTTTGAAAGACAACCAAGTTCAGAATTGGTATCTTTAGAATCTTTTTATTGATCTTTGGATGACAATCAAGTTCAAAATCAATTTCTATCAGTTTAGTTCAATCAAGTGCGAAACTAATCTCATCAACATTTCGTTCAACAACCAAGAATGGAATTCTCAAACTTTCTAAAGTCAAAATTGAAAAATTTCTTTGAATCAATGCCGCTGCTTGCACATCAATTCAAAGAGGGGCAAATGTAACCACCTAAATTTTGTCTGTTCTGACTATAGACCCTACTTGCCCTAAGTGTGATCATACCCCCAATTATGTCATGACAATGTTACTTTGGCATAATTCATTTTTAAATCAAATTTAATGTCCTAGTTGATTTTTATCACTGAATCATATTAACTATTATAGCCATACAATTCAAATCATTTCAAATCAAAATCAAATATGGCTATAGTATTTAATTATAAAGGAATTAAATAAACCCCTTAATCAATTATCCACTTGCAATTAACCTATTCCCCTAGCCTATTTAATTTAATTAAAATGGATATAGTCCCCTTAATTATTAAAAAATAATAAAATGCTTAAATAATTAATTCCTATATTTTAAATGAATTAAATAAGTTTAATTCATTTCATTTATATTCCCTTAAACCTGAACCTAACCTATTTCAGCCACTTCTACCCTGGGTTCTAACCCATCTCAACCCATTCTACCCTTGCTAATCTAATCCTAATCCTAAATTCTACCCTAACTCACCTCCTAATGTTGTCACATTCCATTAAGGAATGATTAACAACTCAACCCACTTGAGAAAGTCAAATTTCTCAAGCATGACTTTCCTAAGGGACCAACTTGCCAAGTTGAGTCTTACACCCTCCCATGCCTCTTAAATGAAATTCATTAATAATCCATTAATGGATATTCTCTCTTGCTCATCCCTCATTAATTCCCAAGGCATTAATGGCTCTTACATCTCATTAATGACCTTAGGGTCTCCATTAATGAACCTTGTCTCCCCTCTCTCTCTCTCTCATTCCTCTATAAATTGAAGGGATTTAGAGCTCATAATAAGCCTCAAATTTCAAATTGTAGTGTTGTAATGCCAAGATCTTGAAGGAATATCAAAGCATTTTTATGCTATCCATTCCTTCCTAGCTTCATACACACTCCATTAGTCACTTTATCATGTGTTTATAATGTCCATTTTAGAGTAATATGCATGCTAAATAGTTAAATAGTTGTTTTTAAACTAAATCTTTCATGCTAGGTTGTTTATGTCACTGGTATTTACCATAATCTGAGGGCTTTTATGTTATTTGCTACACTCATCCTAGTTAGAAAACAATAAGTCGATGTTATGGTTTATATGCTCATCAACCCTTGTTTCTCACTAACAGAATGAATTATTGAAGTGTTGTGTTGTAGATAACAGGTGCATAAATATACACACACACACACTAGGAAAGTGCACAAAGATGGGGGACCAAAAGGGGGTATAATATGCCACTTTTCTTTTTCTGAAATTGGCAAACTCTGATCTTCAATGAGAAATTGAATATATTTAGACTCAAAATTTCAAGATGCAAAAATAACAAGAGTTATAGTACTCTAAATCTAATTTCTAAACTACTAATTTGTTTTGAAAATGGTGGAGATTAAGGCCCTCAAAAAGGGGGAGAACAAAAAGTGGTCCTATTTTTTGTCAAAAAACATAACATAGTGTCTAGTGTGCTCCCTCTAAAGTGATAACTTTTAAAAAAAAAAATTTAATCACTCCAGTGAGAGGTTAGCTAACACCATGTAGTTTATCTCAGATTTTTCTGCTAATGTTTTTATGAATGTATGATATTTTATGAATTTTTAAAGTGCACACATCCTAAAAATGTGAAATTTATGTGTGCTCCCCCTAGAAATCATTGAAAACTAATCGAAAATCAAAACTTCTTTGTTTTTAAAGTATGTAGAATGGATTCTAGTTTCTAAAAAAGTAACTTGTTTCAAAATGTGACGAACGAACCAAAATCTATGCCTAAAATACTACACGTTGGTTTTTGACAAAAATCGTACAAACTTACAAAAGAAATTAGAGATGAAAAGATTAACATAGTCAGAGTTCAAAATAAATTATATGGATAGATAGCAAGTAGAGAGATCTAAAACATCATGTCATCTGATTTTGTCATTGTTGAACCACGTGCAAACCTAACGAGGAGCATGCAGGAAAAAATGTGTTTTTTTATTTGTTTACAATAAAGACATGTAAAAGGGTGTACGTGATATAATGCGTAACCTCTATGTAAAGTTCCTAAATGAATAAAAACATGTGATCAAAATGTGGCAATAAAAATGCAATAGGCCTTGACAGGCCAATTTCAACACCAGGACCATATATAAAATGTAACATTTCCTTTCTTATACTTAAGTTCTGTATAGTCAAAAAATGGAAGCAATTCCATTGTAGACTAGTTTAGCCATCCAAGTAAGTGGTTTAGGCTCATGTAAAGTGCCTTTAATGGGTTCCTGACTTGGATTTGGCTTTTCCTCCTTGTTCTGCCCCTTTTCCACTTTTTCCAACCTATTTCTGGCACCCCAGACTGAGAAACTGAGACTTTGACCTCAGGGTCAAGGTTGACCTTTTTGGGTCAAGGTCAACCTCAACCTTGACCTAGGTCACAATCAACCTTTTTGAGGCTCGGGGTTCAAATTCCAGAATTTTAGGGTTTCCAGATGTTGGTCTTTGGAAAAAGTTAATTCTCGCTTCCGAGTCGGCTATTTCGGTCTTCAGAACAACAAATCTTAAATTATATTTAATATAGGTCCTCTTCTAGGGGTATGGGTCTAATTGGAATTTAATTCTCCTATGTAGGCCTCTTTAGAAGATTGTGCCCTAGTTTCATATAAAAGGAAGCTTTCTCCTCTCATTTTCTCTAACAATCTAAGACTTGATAATCACAAGAGCTCAAGACTTGAAGAGTGAATTCCAAAGGTGAAGAAGCAAGATTTGAAGCAAGCCAAGTAGCCATTGAAGTATCCATCCATTCTCAAGCCCTCAAGCACTTCTCAAGCACTCATTCCATAAAGAAGATCCATTGGTGGCCATTAAAGAATTCAAGCTCCATGGAGCCCTCTTGTTAAAGATTTCTCCATCCATATTCCTCTAAACCTCCTCCTATTCAAAGACCCATTCAAGATTGGTGTTGAAGATCTACAAGAAATTGATTTGAGATGTCCTACCTTCTACATTCTACATTCTACATTACACATTCTACATTCTACATCCTTTTTGATGCATACATACTTGTGGATTCATGGATTCAAACTCGCCACAAGGACTTCTACAAGCAAGGTGAATTTGTCCATTTACTTTGTTTTACTTATGCAATTTCAATTATACTTTGAGGTTAATTCCAAAACTGGGGTTTGAACAAGGCAAACCCCTCCCCCCCAACAAACAAATCTATTTTTTCTTACAGATACAGGTTTGGAACAGCAAATCAAAGTGCAAATTTAGATACCCTTTTCGACAAACTTCTGGGATCTAAAAATAGATTTTCAGTCTAAGACTTTTTAGGTTGATTCTGCACTAGGTCACAATCAAAAATTATGGGTCAATGGTGACATTGACTTGAGGGTGCAAATCAGAACTGTGTCAGAACATAAAAATATTTCTGGGTTTTGTTCATCTTTGCATTTCTATTCCAGATCTGGTCTCAGATTTTCTAGAAACTGAGTGCAAACCCACAAAAATAGCATTCTTCAGATCTGTAACATTTCAAGGTTAGTACTTTTCTCCTATCCATTTCAATTAAGGTTATCAATCTTTCTAAATCTATTACACATTCAAATCATTAAATGGGTATTTAATATTTTTCTCTTTGCTCTTATTTCCAAATGATCGATTCATTTATGCATTGATCCTTCCTTTTGGGTTAATCAATCTGGATCCTTCATTTTTCTATCTAAGGATAAAAGGAGAGCATCTTATTTACTGCCATAACATATTTAAATGTAATATCTCTTATGTAACAACATGTTAAATGTTCCACTTTCATATCTTCTATTTTAGATCTTACAAGTTCATTTTATTTAAACACTTTTAGGATGTTTGAGAGTGGTTTCGCCTTCATAGGAGTTAAGATAAAGACTCTACATTTTGAGGTTTTTGCGAAATTTAAGACTTAGCAAAATTTCAGAAATCAACACATTGTCTTCAACATAATTCCAAGTGGACTATTGATTGTAACCTTAAGCCCTTGACTTGTGCAAGATCATTTGAGGATAATTTCTCAATGTATTGTATATGCTATGATTAGTTTGGTAATTAACATGTATGTTTAACCATGTTGAGAGAGAGATAGAGACCTAAATCTTAGGGTCATAAGGGTTGTCAAGGGTCCTGATGGGTCATAAGGGGTTTTAGGACACATTAATGTGTCCTAGGATCCCTTATGAGCCCTTAGGATACCTTAGGGCCCCTTACCATAAATCTTAGGGGTTGTAAAGGATCATAAGGAGTTCTATGACATGTTAATGTGTTCTAAGACCCCCTTAAGACCACCTACAACCCCTTAGGACCCCTCACAATTCATTAATGTATGGTAAGGGGTCATAAGGGATCTAAGGAGTCCTAAGACACATTAATGTGTCATAGGACCCCTTAACAGCACTTACAACCCCTAATATGCAGATAGAGTTCTTCAGGGGTCATAAGGGGTCCTAGGACATATTAATGTCTCTTAGGACCCCTTATGATCCCTTAGACACCTTAAGACCCCTTTCTATACATCTTAGGGGTCGTAAAATGTGTTAAGGGGTCATAAGGCATTCTACGACACATTAATGTGTCATAGGACCCTTTAAGACAACTTACTGATACTCCTATGCGATATTTTTTTGTCATTAGTTTTTTCAAATTCATAATAGTCAATGAAGACAATTAGTAAAGAGGAAGAATAGACTAAGGCATACAGTTGGTAAAGCAAAGTATCTATGACACTGAGCATCGAATGGTAGCAAGTTACTAAGTTAAGCAGAGAACAGTTACCGAGAAGAGTTAGTCATTGAGTCATGAAGCAGTGTTAGTCACTGAGCATACGTTATGTCACTGAGAAAGATCAAAGCACATTACTGAACACACCAGAGCTGACATAACAATTCAAATTTGAATACATTGAACCTGGATACCGAGTGGGAAAGCTTTCATAGTATTCAAGACAGAAGTTAGGTAGAACATTGGGATTGCACTAATATGATTGCATATGATCACAAGGTAATTCAACCAATGATATTCAAGAATAATAAATGTATTAGGAATGAAACCAATCTTGCACCACCTCACCTCCACTATAGAAGGAGAAGGATCTAATTAGGTTAACCGACTTAAGATCATATAAAAATAAACAAAAAAAAAGAGGAAAAAGAGAGTGACAGACAGAGGGAAAAATATTATAGAGAGAGAAGTAGTTACAATGACAAAGAAAAAGATAGAATAAAGAAGATACGGGGTGCAGAACATATAAGTTCCTGAGTGCAAAAAGAGGTAATGCACTTGCAGATCATAATGAGTTTGAAAAGCATTATGATTGATGCATACTTACAGACATTTTTGTAGTAGTTAGGAGAGTAGAAATCCCATCTAGTGGGTAGGCCCAAATAGGTCTTATTTTTTAAATCCTCTAACCAGGTAGATCTCTTAGATGAGAGATTGTAAAATCCTTTAACCAGGTAGATTGAATAAGTCTTTTGTACTCTTGACCGAGTATAATAATCCTAATAGGGTAAGCTACCATAAGTAGCTCTAATCGAGCAACCTTTATTCTGTAGAATTGAAGGATTGTGGGTGTCATCTCCACTATAGTTTTTTTCTCTAACCAAGGATTTCTGTGTGACCAAAAACCATGGTGTTATGTGTCATGATTTTATAATTTATGTTATATCCTTTTCAATGTTTTTAATAATGATATTCAGTTCGGTGAAAAGGAATGAATAGTAGTTAAAAGTTTTAATGTATTTATTTATCCCTCCCCTCTCAACACTTACCTTTTCATACATTAATCCAACAATTGGTATCAGATCTGGTCTCTTGAGATAAAGGTTTAATCACTTGAGAGTAAAGATCATGACCATGGAAAGTTACGAGAAATCTAAGAAGATTGATAGTCTTGAGTTTGAGTTGGAAAGTGCACAAGAGGTGATTGAAGATCTAAAAAGCAGGTTAGAAAAATCCTTAAAAGTGATGAAGTAGTTATGCAGTGAACTAAAATCCACACAAGAGTATATTGATACTCTTGAGACAACATCCGAAGGTAGTCTGAATGGTGAAGTTGATTCTGCCATTGCAAAACTCATGGAAAAGAATAAGAAAATCACTGAGAAATTCAACTTGGAAAATATAGATCAAGGAACACAAGCATTGAGAATGAGTGAGATACTTGATTCTAAGGTAGCAGTTGAAAATGCACTAAGATTAGCTGAAGAAGAAAAAAGATAGCTTAAAATAAGAATAGCGAAGCAAGAGAGTGAGATCATGAGGATGATGCAAGTATACTATAATATGACTGATCAACTAGTGAGTGCTAATATAGAGTCAGCCAAGAAACAATTTGAGAATCAAGCACTGAAGTGTGAAGCTGATAGATTGACCAGGGAGCTTAAATATGAAAAAAGAAGCAAATGAGATACTAAAGAGAAATGAAGAAACACTGAGATCATTGGATGTGTAGATTAAATTTCAGAGACAAATGATAGACAAGACTAGACTAGGATTCAATAGTAAGAGCACAACTGAGAAATGAGAGTCCTCTAATCAAGCTAACAGTCAAAGAACTTCTACCCCACCAAAGTCAAACAAGCCTAGTTGCCACTATTGTAGGAAACCTGGACATACTACAAATGTATGCATAAACAAAAGGGGTAAGTCACTAATTTCTCACAAGTTTGATGGACATTGCTATAACTATAGCAAGTATGGGCATTGAGCACATGAATGGAGATCAAAGACTGAAAACAACACAAGAAAACCAAAGTTTGATAGCTACTGCAATAATTGCAACAAGTGCAGTCACAAATCTAAAGAATAGAGATAAAAAGAGAAATGAAAAATGGGTACCGAATCAAAAGAATATGCCAAGCAACTGACAGAGTACATCCATAACATGGGACTATAACATAAGGATATCTTGTTTAGTCTATGGAAGATATGGGCATATTAATGTAAACTGCACGTTTCTACATGGCAGGAATAATAGAAGATCTTGGAGAAACCCTGGTATGGTGTGCTTCCATTGTCACAAGCTAGGTCACCTTGCCAAAGACTGTAGGTATCAAGGCAAAGCTCCTACCAAGGAAGAAACATCTGAGAAACCTAAAGTGAATGTTGAAGAAATGATAGATCAGATAAATAAGACATGGAGAAGAAAGACCATAGATGACGGGACATCATTTGGAATAGTTGAAGCAACCTTGTCCTCTAGATTGGGTACAACTAAATTTACCCAATCAGGTAAGAGGTATGAGTAGGAACTACAAGTTAATTTTCAAATCTTAAATCGGCTCCCAGTATATGTGTAGAGATCCATATGCACATACTTAGATGCATTTGGATATATACTATTGATTTTATGTTTCATAATTATTCGGTAAAAGGAAAGTAAAGTTGGGTATTCGCTAAAGTAAGTTGGTGTAGCATTAATTGCTACTTTAAGACCATTGGAAACCCTAAACCTAAAAGAATCCATATATAGACTGCATTGTCTATTATTATTACTTAACATTTTCTAGAGCAGTGTGAATAGAGTTGGAGAACTGAGTCCTCAAGCTAATCCGAGTGATTGTGAGGGTAAATCCTATACCAAATTAAGCACATTTGAATCTATTCAAGGTATTTGTGGTGTTTCCCTAGTTGTGTTAGTGCAACCAAGTCATTGTCACAAACTGTAATGCCCCGCCAGGGAACCCAAGAGAGATTAAAATGTATTAATAAGATGTGTCCTCACCCATGCTTGAGTGCTAGTATAGGCTAAGATGATTTGGAGAAGATTTTAGTTGCCCTGCGAGGTATCTGACATAGTTAGTGGGCCTTGTCAGTATGAGAGGACATTAGCTTCGTGTATGGTCACTTGGGTGCCAAAATCTGTTGTGATTATCTGGGCTGAACTTGAGGGTAGACCTACATGATGACACCTTCCTTTACACATGCTAGATTTCCTACATTGTTAGTTGCCTCTGGATTAGTGAGTCTTACCTCCCTTGATGATTAGTACACAGGATTATAGAGCTATCAGGATCCCTTGCTCAGTGGTTACTGCTTCTTGGTTTTGGATATCTGATTGGGATCTGTTGTTATCTCCTCAGCACGGTGGGGTGTACCTTTGTGGTTCCACACGGACGGGTGGTAGTGATTCTTTATCCATTGAGATTCGACGTTCTTGTATCAGGTGCTTGATGATTCTTTGCGGATGAGCTCTTTATGTGCCTTCATCATTATTTATGTATTTGATTATTGTATATCTTGTATTAGTGTATCGCATATGATACCTAATCTAGAAATTGTAATAGTAAGTAGTTTAGAGTGATTACTACATACCCTGCGACATGTGCAGTGGATGCGAGTTTATACTAGTTTCATGGTTATCCATGAGGATTGTAATTATGGTTATGTAAGTTGTATTTGTTATGTATAATCAGATGGAATCTTTTGTTATTATGTGAGTTGTGTTCTGCTTTAAGTAATTCAACGTCATGGAACCCTTGAGTCGTGTAATCTATGTGAGTGTAAGACATGTGTATAAATGGTAGTTGCTTCCACATGATTGTATGTTTCTTTATATTTACATTAAAAAAAATTATTCAGCACACATAGTGACATGTTTAGGTTAATCTCTCTTGGGTTCCCTGGCGGGGCGTTACATCTGGTATCAGAGCTCTAGTTTCTACACTGGGAACTCTGGGAATTGTACGCCCA
>MU217412.1:67820-80295 GCA_018584345.1 Thuja plicata | reverse complement strand
CAGTATGAGAGGACATTAGCTCCGTGTATGGTCACTTGGGTGCCAAAATCCGTTGTGATTATCTAGGCTGAACTTGAGGGTAGACCTACATGATGACACCTTCCTTTACACATGCTAGATTTCCTACGTTGTCATTTTCCTCTGGATTAGTGAGTCTTACCTCCCTTGATGATTAGTACACCAGATTAGAGAGCTATCAGGATCCCTTGCTCAGTGGTTACTCCTTCTTGGTTTTGGATATCCGATTGGGATCTGTTTTTATCTCCTCAGCACGGTGGGGTGGACCTGATGGGTGGTAGTGATTCTTTATCCATTGAGATTCAACGTTCTTGTATCAGGTGCTTGATGATTCTTTGCGGATGAGCTCTTTATGTGCCTTCATCATTATTTATGTATTTGATTATTGTATATCTTGTATTAGTGTATCGCATGTGATACCTAATCTGGAAATTGTAATAGTAAGTAGTTTAGAGTGATTACTACATACCCTGCGACATGTGCAGTGGATGCGAGTTTATAGTAGTTTCATGGTTATCCATGAGGATTGTAATTATGGTTATGTAAGTTGTATTTGTTATGTATAATTAGATGGAATCTTTTGTTATTATGTGAGTTGTGTTCTGCTTTAAGTAATTCAACGTCATGGGACCCTTGAGTCGTGTAATCTATGTGAGTGTAAGACATGTGTATAAATGGTAATTGCTTCCGCATGATTGTATGTTTCTTTATATTTACTTTAAAAAAAATTATTCAGCATACATAGTGACATGTTTAGGTTAATCTCTCTTGGGTTCCCTGGCAGGGCGTTACACAAACCCTAGTTCAAAAGTTTTGTATTTGACAAGAGGATATGGCCCTAAAATCTTGAAACCCAGTTGTGGTTGAGAATGTTGAGCCTGAGAATTCTAAGTACAAGCTATCTCCTACGAAGGAAACTAAACTAGACATGATGGGAGAACTTTCATCCATTCCGAATAGAGTGTTATTGATCGAAGATGTGCACACTTTCACCCATTGTAAAGTTGAGGAGATTTGTGAAGCAGAGATTGATTCATCTTACTAGAAGTTGTATGTAGATGGTAAACAAAAGAGTGATCATGTTCATCTGGAGTCAAAATTTTTGACACATTCCTTGCATATCTCATAGGTATTCAAGACTAATTGGATAAAGATGGTACTTAGTCAAGTACACAACCAATGTATATGGCTAGATCAACCTATTAAGATCACAAAGGATGTGTTACACATTGTGACTGGTTACACAATTGGAGTCAAGACTAAAGCTATCAGACAAATTGAGAATATCAATCTGAGTGAGATAACCAAAGCCAAATGGGATGGGAGAGGCCTAAATATTTCTACCATTAAATACCCTAAGTTGAAATTTTCATGTAACATCTTCTCCTACCGAGTATTCCAATCATCCCGAGTGGAGAACGTACCTTGTGGGATGTTGATCTAGCTTACAAGATTGTAAAGAAAGATATGCAGATTGATCTATGTGAGATACTGTTGAAACAACTTGAGGACAACATGAACACTATAAGGAAAGCCAAAAAAAATACATTGAATTTTGGCTCACTACTAGTATGCATATACTTTTATTTTAAGAACTTTCCAATTATTGGGAGTGTGAAATGGAATGTTGATAAACTAGTCATTTGTCAAATCAGTGAATACATAAAGAGTCTAGGAGACAATCTTGACATTGTTATGAATGATTAATTCTCTAAATTTCAAACAAGGATGCATCAGAAAGTTAGAGTTCCACCTCAATTAGTTGAGAAATATCATGATTCTATCTATTTTGAGGTAGACATCCACTCATGTATTATCAATATAGTCAATCCTAGGAGCATATGTCTAGATCCTATGAGTTATGAGATGGACACAGACATTGCATCTCAAAAAATCAAAACTCTCTTAGCTAAGCCCGTTGATAAAAGAGCCAAGAGGTATGAAACATATGCAGAAGTTAAGGCTAAGATTAAGCAAGGTATCTTAGTACCTAAAATTCAAAGAAAATCTAGCAAGATGAGTGCTAATCTGACTAAGGATTTGGGAACTAATGATGAAGAATATGAGACAGAAACCTCTAAAGTGGAAGGCAGGAAACCACAAGTATTAAAGCCTTTACCAAGGCCCAAATCTACTAGATCATCAAAAACGTCTACAACATCACCGAAAGCAAAGAAGAATTTTTCTGAACCAAAATAGAAGACACATGTTAGAAGCAAGAAGGAAAACACTAGACCAAGGAGAAAATTCAAGATACCACTAGACAGTGACTCAGAGGTTGAAGATTTGAGAAAACCCAAAGTTGTAAAGAACAAGCCTCCACCATTAGGAATTCTAGATGAAATATTAGACACAATGAAGAAGTATGGAACATTTGGAGGAATGAAGCAAGCAAAGTACACCACTCAAAGTAAAGAGAACAAGGTAAAAATTCAAGATGTAATTGTTTACTCTTTACCCAAATTCAGATACACACCACTTGAAGTTATCATGTTTTTGCCTATTGTGTTATACAACAACATAGATGCAAGATGGAAATATTCTATGACTGCTTAAAAAAATGAGATAAATATCTCTCATGCTAGTTGTACCAAATCTATCTGTTGAATAAATTGAAGAGACCTTGAAACACAACTCTAAATGATTCCTTGTTAAAGGAAGATCCTTAAGGATTATGATAGGAGTCTTGGAGCGATTACAGTTGGAAATCAATGCAAAATGGAGAGATATTCAACATCAAAGAGCCTAAATCTCAATTTGAGAAAGAAAAGGAGAACATAATCGATGAAGTTTCCAAAGTTGATCAAGGTAATAATAATCCTATTGAATTGACAGTTGACACCGATGAAGTTGTTAATGAGGATATTACAGACAAAGATCCCAGAGATGATAGATCACAAGATGAGAATGTTATGACAACCAAGGACATCAATACAGAACAAATGAACATCAATGATAAAGCTACTACTGATCCTACTCTATAGCCTATATTGGAATAAGTACTATATTATCACACAATTCAAGGTGTTAATGATCCATTTGCTATGGATACAAATCATGTAGTAACTGACCAACAAAATGAAATAGAGAAGGAAAAGGAAGAGGAAGTTTAGAAAGACAAGAACACTAAGAAGGGTACGACTACTGAGAAACCAACGACACTAAACACCAAATCGGTTCCCCCAACCAAGTCCATTGCACAACAAAAAGAGCCCAAAAAAGATGAACCAAAGGGAAAAAAAATGAGTAGAAGGAAGCCAAGAAACACACAAATGAGGAGAAATATGACACACTAGGAGAAAAGAAAGCAGAAGAGAAACAAGAACAAAAGAAGGAAGGAAACAAACAAGAAGAGAAAAGAGCTAGAACAAGTACAACAAAGACAACATCTAATGTACTAAAGGCATCACATTCACCAAAGAAGATAACAAAGAAGAAGAAATCGAAGAAGAGGAAACATGTAGATTTGAATCAACAAATCATTTTACCAAATGTTGACCTATCTATTATGGACTATGATAAAATGATCGAGTATGTTGAACTAGTGAAACTTAAAGAAATGCAAAAAAAATTACTCCACCTCTTATCTTTCTCACAACTAATTTACCTCTATGACATGACTTTATCTTATCAAAAACCAAAGTCTTATGTTGCTCCACTTTACCCTTCTTGTTATCTGATATCAATCGATTCTCAGATTTTCCTCCAAGATCATTCTTCAAATCCATATCAACCTCTCTATTCTTATTTTCTAAATATTATCTCTTCACAATGCTCAGATTCCATGCACTTCTTTCCTCTTCCTCCTTCAAGGGAATGAAAGTATACTTCTACCCATCCTTTTCTATTATGACTAAGTTATTTCTGCAATCATGTATATCTCTCTTATCATATTGCCAAGGTCTACCCAATAGAACATGACAAACAATACCTCATCTTTGTAAGGTCCAATATTTAAGTTTACTAAACATTGTTCTTTCACCTCTACCATGTGATCATCTTGAAACCAACTTATTTATGAACTACAACTAATTGTATGTTTGAAGTCATTTGTTGATAGTCAACCAAGTTACAGATGTGATGATAAACATTATCAATTAATGTATTGTCATTGATGTCAACTTATTTGAGTATCATTATGGTAACAAACATCTATTATGGATTGAAGATCTAGAACAAAAAAAATTTATGTGGTTGGTAAATGAAGATTTTTGTATACACTGAGAGATAGTGAACACCGAGTAAAATACAGTGTATACCAAGCACAGTGATAACCGAGCTAGGGATCTCCGACACATCATGGTATTGACCGAGAAATTTAATCAAACCGAGGCTGACTAGAATGCTAAGCTGGAAATTGATGATTCCAAGGGAAAAGATAAGCTTTGTTATGTTGATCAAACAATTATGAAAATTCAAGGAAGATCGGACGATGAAGATTGAAATGTGTTTTTAACACAACTACCAAGGAAGGTTTAAGACACAAAATCAACGATGGATATTAAGTGGAAAAATCTAAAGGATGGAAATTAAATGAGTTATGATGTCTATATAAGAGACAAGAGATTAATTATGAATCACATGATGCTATGATGCGCACATGCGAAGTTTATGCATGATTGATCAAACTGGTTAAAGACAGAACTGAGCATTCTTCTGCATACATCACTGAGCAACAAAGGAGAGAGCATTATCAAGCATATCAGAGTATGAAGAATTAGATGAAGTGAAGTGAACAAATTGATCAGAGGTATTATGTACTTAGCATAGATTTGAATATCTACAAAACAGAGTTGTATTTGAATCAGATCATTACTATATCATTTTATCCATTGTTATAGATAAATCTCTTAACTGAGTAGGACGTGAAAGTCTTTATTATGACATTTTAATGAATATTGAGTGTTTTCTTGTTGACCCCATAGTGAATGCATGATCAAGAGAGAACTATTAGTTTTAAATCCTCTAACCAGGTCACATTTAACAGCTTGCATTGTAACCTTTAACAGGGTTGGCTCTTAACCAAGCTCACTTCAGAAGAGTGAAATATTTTGGGTTACCGGTCCCAGGTTCTTTTTTCCCTTAACAGGGCTTCCGCTTTAAAAAACTATGTGTCAATGTGTATGATTGTTGTGGATTGTTACTTTTCTTTACACATTACTTATCTACATTGATCGGTAATCACAATATTAATTTATTGCTACTCGGTAATCAACTATAAGATACGTTTTACATTTCACCGAGTTGAAATATATGTTTGAAAATGTTTGTATATACATCTAGAGGAATTTGGGAATGTAGGATAATTGAGAACCAACTGATTCACGCCCCCCCCTCTCAGTTATTCTAACAATTGGTATCAGAGCATACAGTGCTTAGAAGGAAAGTTTTGAAGGACTTAAGCTAAAGATCACAAGATGTATAAGGGAGATGCACCGAAGCTGAACAAGGAGAACTTATCGACATGAAAAAGAAGAATGAGGCTATACCTATCAGGGATTAGAGATAACATTCAAATATACCTGGATAATGAATTCATTCTACCTACTGGACCCTTGACTGTTAATCAGATGAAAGAGAAACATGAACATAATGTTATAACAGTGGAGATTACTTCTTCACTTACTAATGCAAAATTTGAAGATATCAAGACATGTACATCAGCCAAGAAAATATGGGATAAGATTAAACTAGTTTATGGAGGAGATGAAAATGTAGAAAGAGCTAAAGTTGAAAGTCTCCGACAAAAATTTGATGATATGAGAATGAAAGGAGAGAACATAACACAGTACAGTACCCGATTCAAGGAAGTTATGAATGTTATTCAAGGAGCTGGTGGAACTATTGATGAAGACACTATTCTGAGTAAGATTCTTAGAAATTTATTGCCTATTTATTCTATAAGAGTCTCTACAATACATGAAATGAGAGCAGCACCTAGAAATAATATTACTGTTGATAGTCTTGTTGGAAGATTGATTTCTTTTGAGCTGAATAATTTTGACAATAGTATTATACCTACTATGGAATCTGCATTTATGTCTACTTTGAAAATTAGTAAATCTGGTAGAAAACACATAATCAGAAATAAAAGTGACAGTGATAGTGATGATAAGGAAATTAATGAACTTGAAGCATTAATGGTTAGAAAATTGCACAAAGGCAAAGAAGATATAAAGGTAAACTACCTTTGATATGTTTTAACTGTAAAGAAATTGGCCATTTTGTTGCAAGATGCCCTAATAGAATGAATGATGAAAGAAATGTTAGATCTAATGATAGAAAAGATGACCAAGAATACAGAAGAAACCAACAGTATGATAGAAGGAATGACCAAGATTACAAAGAGAAAGGAAAGAAGGTGTTAGTGGTTTTTCTTGTATCCCTCAGTTCTAAAAGTGACAATGCAAACCAGACTTGGGGATTTTTGTCCAACTCACAAGAGTCAACTCATTCCTGCAAACTGAGGGGAAAGAAAAGACTAAATGATGAGGATTTGATCCTCCTTCTACTTTGAGTTCCACACACTAAGGTGGGTGCACCTAAAACATGATAAAATCTGCATATACAATGACTAACTAGCTAAACCTCATTATGCAGATGTGACCGTGGATAGTTATCAGTCTTATAAAACATGGGAGTTAAACTAAACCAGTCTTATATAGGATCCCACCTATATGATCTTCTAAGAACCAGAGAAATGGTCAAAGTAACAGCAAGGATATTCACCCTTCTTCTCTTCAAACCCGGAGGCTCAGGAAGGCTAACCTATCAGATTCACTTCAACAAGGAATCACCAAACATATTTGCACTATTCAGTGCAACTTATACACATTTCTACTCTTAAACAGGAAAGGGAAAATGATTTGATTTTAAATTATTGATGGTAAGGACTGCATAACCAGCAAAGACCAGTGCCTTATCTAGTGGGCAACAGAGTCATACAAATATACATCAACAAAAATTACTTAATAGAAACACAAAAAGAATGCCTTACAATCTATATGCAGCTCAAATAGAATGCCTTACAGACTATCTTATCATTCCCATATCACTGTATCAAATCCTCATACAGATGCTTACCCCTCTAAAATCACTCATAAGACTAACTCCTTCCTTGAAGGAAACTCATAAGTAATTGCATAGATCCCTTGTAACCAGCATATTTAGAATGTATTACAAACTAAACATACAAGAGAATCAACAAATTATAAAGAGACAACAATAATACGGAACAAGAATTGCACTATGTTTTATTAAGATATTTATGCTTCAATACATCCAGAATGACAAAAAACTCAGAAAATATGACCCTAGAATTAGAAAGATGCCTTGCAACATTAATTTCACCATCATCCTTACAATCAGAAGAAAATAAAGCTATAGGTGAAAGGGAAAAACCATCTCAGTCACCGACACCTGTTTGCTCCTCAAAAATATCTGCAACTGCTTCTAACTGCAACTACAAGAATCTGATATGATTTGGACTCAAAAGGTCTGCAAAATAAGAATTCTCATTTCGGGACCTTTTCAGTGATATATGATACTTCATATTTTGGACAAATATTGCCCCCTGAATCATTTAAACATTCTCGTGCAACTAGTTTTAAATATTTCAAATTCTGAACTATTGTCTACACATTATATATTAATTTTGATCTTTTAAATCCCTTTTATGCACATACCTGAGTGGGCCCCATGTGCCATGTGTCATCATATAATTCAGCCAGAAATCCACCTAGGTGCCTATGTGTCTTACTTGTACCACATGGTGCCTTCTGATTGGTCCACAGGTCCAAATGGGTGCTTGCATCATCTACCCTGTGTCTGGCCCGCCACCTGTCCGGATGCCACATGTCAACATGTCACGATCCCTCTATGATAACCACCTTGTATCTTTATCTTCAAGGCTTCACGACAACCATCCATTTTTGTCACCTCGTGATGCATTCCATCTCGGATGATCTCCTGCATGGCCACCACCTCATCGCCACCTGGATGCCACTTGATCTATTGTGTTGTCACCCCGGCCACATGTTGACCTGGCGCTATCCCTCTATGGTAACTTCCTCACAACCTCACCATACATTCATCATGTTGGTCATCTGATCTTCATTGCCTCAAGATCTGTACCAGTTGTCCATGCCTCTACTCCATGAGCTTACCATGTCACTCTTGCGGGTCCCGCTAAAATATGGGGTTTTGTCACTGAAGTAGTTCTGGCACAGTTCTCGAAGAACCTTCTTGCACGTGCATGCATAGCCTTCTCTTGGCTCTTCACATTAGCTACTATGCATTTTTGTATATAAACCCTTTAAATCTCCAATTTCCTGTGCATTGCTTTTTGCTTCAAATTATTGGGGCCCACTGGGGCATGTAAGTCCTCCAGGCGGCATGGTCTCCAAGAGCTTCTAGCTCTTTACTTCAAAACATAATAGAAGTGGTTGCATATAAAAAGATTAAAGAATCTCTTTCTTCAACGAATGTGGGATATATATATTTCCCTCTTAAAATCTTTTCAAATTTCTGAAGACTACTGCGCGGCCTTGTTTCTCCATTTTGCATTTGGCATGTTTTTTTATTAAAATACTCCGCTTTATAACTAGCATAGACCTTGTTGTTCAACCTTTGCGCAACAGGCTTTGGATTCCCCTACCCAGCCTTATTTGGTATTTTAAATAGTTTACATGCTTTGGTAATGTTTCCAGCATGTTGCACTAGTTCTACCCCAAATGCATTTTGAAAGACTATTTTTGCTCCTCCCTTCTTTGGCGTGGGCATTCTCCAGTGCTTGGTGTGGCATATGCGGGAAAAAGTGATAGAGATGGCTCTGCACCTAGTGATTTCTGTTAGTCCACGCAGAAATCCCAAACAAAAGTTGTGTAGGCTTTGGGCATAGACCTCAAATAGTTTATATGCTTTGTGTATACTTCCTTGTGCAACAGTTTTTGTATTTAATGCCTCCCTTATGTATTTACCAACTCTCAGCTATTATATATTGCGTGACAATTCTTTAAAAAAAAAAAACACTCCTACTTCATACATTTGCGCGGGGCATGGCTCTGGCTACACCTACCACTTATATTTGGCATTGCCTGGGCCATATTTTCCATATTTTATTTCACAAACTTTGCCCTTATCACTCCATGCAGCCCCTTTTCTCTCTACATAGGCTTCAAATTTGAATGCACTGGATGCTAAAGTAATGTACAGATCCAAATTCATCCTTTTAGCATCTTCGTAGCTTTCACATGATATTACGCAGGTCAAGCCTCCATGGTTATGTTGATTGACAACCTAGTCATCTCCAACTCTATGCGTTGGGTGAGCTTTGTGTTGATGTGCATGCTAATTGCATTTACTATGCATTTGAATGTTTTACCCTTTAGTTTCATGAACAGAAAACATATGCTGGCCTTCCCCTTTGTCAGCATGGGCTTCCTAAAACCCAACGCATTGGCCTTTCACACTTATAACCTGTGTAAAATCCATTCAAATGATTGCGCAACCAATACCTTGTGTTTTGTTTTATGCAATATTATGCAGATTCTTCTTTCTTGCGTAGACTGGCATTACATTTGTTGGGTGTTTTTAAATGCTTTATGTAAATGTTGCATCTTTCACTTGAGTGATTGAGGGAGAACAAAAGCCACACCGCATTATAATTGTAACTGTCTTTGGTCTCCACCATAATACACGCGGAACTCCAAACATTCCATGCAACTCCTATTTCATATGCTTTTGTTAATTTTCACTTTTAATGTTTTAAAACTTTGCATTTTTAATGTTTTAAAACTTTATTCTCCTTTGACGCGTGTAGAAAAATCATTTCTATTTCTTCTCTTCTTGACATTTCGCGCAAGGCATTAATGTTTGATCTGTTGGCTCTTCACACATTGCGCAACCTACCTTCAATCTTAACGTGGACTTTAAAAGACTAGTTACACCTGTCAACTAAAATTTGCCTTGAATTTCCAATGATCCCTTCCTTTCATTTTGCAGCCTTTTCTAAACTTCAGCGCAACATGCCTGATCTACCATTTGCATTAGCTGAATGTTTTCAAAGGACTTCCTTCCATTGCGTGGGCTCTTTCCATAAATGGTTCTTGGTTCCTTGATATTTATTGTACAACCTTATTAAGGCATTCGTTTTGGGCTTTGAATTATGCTGGCCTCCTCCCTCTTTGAACTTGAATATTCATAACATTTAAATCTCCATCCAAATTTGTTTACAAAGATCCCTTCTGATATTGGAAAGTTGAGGAGGCTCACTTTTCTGGACATGTCTTACGGTACCTGGAAAGGTGAAATTCCTATGGCTTTGGAAAATCTACAAGATATACACTACCTAGCTGTAAGTTAATGCTCTGATGTTCCATATTAGCCACTACTGCAAACACTAAGGTTTTCAAGATGGCTACAAAATCTAACCAGATTGGAGCACTTCTCTCTTAATGAAGTTGGCATATATCCAAAGGAAGCTTCAAGAAAGGGGGGTGAAGTTATTACCACTCTATCCACTCTTACACGTCTTCAAATGTCTGATTGTTGATTATCAGGATACCTTCTTCCTTCCATAGCCAATCTTGTTAGAATTGTTACCTTGGGTTTGGGAGGAAACTACTTAATAGGTGTAATCCCCCCTCCTTTAGGTAATCTTTCTACTATTAATAATATAGATTTAGCTAGACACAAATTGAATGGTACAATTCCCTCCTCTATTTCAAAGCTTGTGCAGTTAACACTGCTTGACTTGAGTTCCAACAGTTTAGGTGGCCACATTTCCTTCTCTTTTGATGATTTCACTAGCTTACAAGATTTGGATCTTTCTCACAATCATTTGAGTGTAAGTATAGCTTCAAACTGGATGCCCGACTTTAACGGTCTTGATAGTCTTGGAGTTGCAACAAGAATATCAACATCCCTCATAATTCCCAACTATGCCACTTTAACAATGTGCCTGATTTGAATAAACTACTATGTTGGCCGACCTTAAAAACTGGCAGAATTAAGTAACCAGAACGTGACATTGGGCACACACGTTCCATGGTGAACATTCTTCCACACTACAAAGTGTATTCTGACAAAACCAAATATTTCCAAGGATTTTAATCACCCAAGTCGCCTCTTCAGGATAATTTTGCAAATTATCCTGTCAAAAATAATAAAAGACATCTGGTTTTGACATTGAAAATAGGTCAAGCAACCTTCTGAAAACCTGAGCTTTTGGCTATGGGAAATATGTTATATGGAGAGCATGAATCCAAAAATGTGGCTCTTGACCATCAACCAGACATATTTGGCTGCCCCTCGAATGTAGCCACTTAGAACTTACAGAAAAGAAAGTATGAGAAATAACAATTTTTGCAAATGAAAAGAATCTGGATAAGCATGCATACGAAACCCTCAGGACTTAGAACTTGCAAAATTGAAGTAAATTTGGTCTAAAATAAAATGGCATCTTTTTCTTTATATTACCAATCACAGTGTTCAAGACATAACATCACGAACAGGGCCTCTGACTAAACTGTGCAACTGATCTGCATTAAATTGTTAGAGACTGCAAACGGAATCAGATTGGCAAACTGGGCAAACAGATTCAACATGGCCTGAAAATATTCATGGAAGCACATTTCCATGCCTACAATATAGGGGAAAATTCAATTGTCCATTCCATTCAACCGGGTGCAAACTTGTAAGACCTCAAAGTAGGTCATTCTGCAAATCTGCATTTCACATTATGAGAAACAACATAAATTGCCAATGGAATGACTTGGAAAAAATTATCATATGAACTCCTAGGAATCTGCAAATGGAAACATATCTTCTCTCTCATTCCTACAACACTTTAGACCCATCCTTATATCATGAAACCTTATTCCACCAAAGATGCAAGCATGCAAAGTAGGCCATTTGCTATAATTAGGGAATATGCAGAATGCAGATTTAAGTGAACACCTTTAAACGACTATCTCCAAAACATATCAAATCTGAATTCTCAAAGTTGTGACTCATTTTATCTACCCCATGATAGGTTTTTCACATATTCCCCAATTAGTATCTTATGAAAATCATTAGGTCACATCTTACTTGCACTCAAAGTAGGCGCTTTCCAAAAATTTTTTAGGATAGTAATTCATACTTAGGGAAAAATTTTAGTATGGTCACTCCAAAATGCACCTAGATTTTGGAGTTCCAATAGAAGTCTTGTTACATTGCTGAAGATAAAGACAATGATAGTGGTTCTGACAGTGATGAAGATATTGAGACAATGTTTGTAGCTTTGAAAGTTGATTCAAATGAAGATGAAAGGTATGTTGAAACATCACTTATTTATTGTTAGAGTAATAAAGTGATTCCACTTATTAATTAAATCATATTGATTTAATTATTAAGTCACTTATTATCTCTCTTTTACTTAAGCTAAACTTTAGGCATTTAATAATTAATTCTTTTA
>MU217412.1:34877-65419 GCA_018584345.1 Thuja plicata | reverse complement strand
ATGTTATTGCATTAAGAGTTTTTTCTCTATTGTTTTGCACAATATGTTTCCTCTTCCATCAATCTGTGATTTTTGGCCTCCATAGTTTTTTTGCTTCTCTCTGTATGTGACAGGTTTGCATGCAGGTGATTCTTGGGAGCTGTGGGTTGACAATTTTCATCAACTCCAATATTTATAAAGTTAGTAAGTATGAAATTTGGGTTATTGATAGTGGTTGTACACATCACATGACTGGAGATAAAGGAAAATTTGAATTTATTGAACATTATGATGGTGGATCTATTAAAATGGAAAATGATACACCCTGTCAAGTGAAAGGAAAAGGTACTATTATGCTAAACAATAAAATCAAATGTGAGAATGCATATTGGGTGAAAGGAATTAATTATAATTTGTTGAGTGTTTCACAGTTGAATAACATAGGTCACCGAGTTGCATTTGAAAATATAAAATCTAGAATCTATGATGGAACAGGAAAGTTGATCAACATTGGTGGACAATCAAAATGTAACCTATTCTATCTTGACACTGCTGAAACTACTTGTTTATTGGCTAAGAATGAGGATGTATGGTTGGGGCATAAAAGGCTCTGTCATTTAAATTTTGAAAAACATGGTTAAGATTAGTGAGAAAAGAAAATTTAGAGGCTTACCGAGCTTATCTAAACCAGACCATGTAATGTGCAAGAATTGTCAAATGGGAAAGATGTCAAAATCTAGTTTTTAGAGAAATAATTTTTCATCTAATGATATTTTGGAGATAGTTCATACAGACATATGAGGACCAATGAGAACACAGAGCTATTATGGTGACAAATAATTTATTTTATTCGTTGATGACTACTCCAGAATGATGACTATCATGTTCCTAAAAGAAAACTCTAAAGAATTTAAGAGGTTTAAATGGTACAAATCTAAAGTGGAAAAAGAAGCTGGTAGAGAACTGAAGTGTTTCAGATCCGATAGAGGAGGTGAATTTATTTCTGATGAGTTCACTAACTTTTGTAATGAGTATGGAATCAAAAGACAAGATTCTGCACCGAGGACACCACAATAGAATGGAATTGCTGAAAGAAGAAATAGATCAATTGTAGATTATGCCAGAACACTTATGATTGAAAAGAATGTTGCACAATCATACTAGAGAGAAGTTATTAGTACTTCTATATACACACTGAACTGAGTACAACTAAAGAAAGATACAAACAAGACATCGTAAGCTATGGTATGGTTATACACCTGTATAGTCAAAAAATGGAAGCACTTCCATTATAGACTAGTTTAGCCTTCTGAGTAAGTGGTTTGGGGTCATGTTAAGTGCCTTGAATGGGTCTCTGAATTGGATCTAGATTTTTCCCCTATTCTGCTCCATTTCCCACTTTTTCCAGCCTTTTTCTGGCACCTTGATCTGCAGATTTAAAGATCTTGAATTTAGGGTCAAGGTCGACCTTCTGGGTCAAGGTTGACCTCGACCCTAACCTAGCTCAAGGTTTACCTTGACCTTGACCTAGGTCACAATTGACCTTTTTTTGACTTTTTGTCCATATTCTAGATTTCTAGGATTTTCGGATCTCGGGCTGCAGAAAAGTTTAATTCCCGCTTCTGGGTCGGTTGTTTTGGGTTCCAAAATGATGACTCTTAAATTATATTAATATAGGTCCAATTATAGAGGTATGGGTCTAATGGAAATTTAATTCTCCTATGTAGGCCTCTCTAGAAGATTGTACCCTAGATTGGTATAAAAGGAAGATTTCTCCTCTCATTTTCTCTAACCAAAAACAACCATAACCATCATCAAGCATAATCACAAGCACTCAAGACTTGAAGAGACAAGCTAAGAAGAAATATTTGAGGGAATAATCTACTCTCAAGAATTCAAGAATCCAATTCATCAAGGAGATCCATTGGTAGCCATTGAAGGATCCAAGCTCTATGGAAACCTCTTGTTGAAGATCTCTTCATCTACATTCCTGCAAACCCTCTTCCTCTTCTAAGATCCATTCAAGATTGGTGTTGAAGATTTACAAGAAATTGATTTGATACATTCTACATTCTACATTCTACATCCATTTGGTGCATACATGCTTATGGATTCACGGATTTGAATCCACCACAAGGGCTTCTATACAAGCAAGGTGAATTTGTTTATTTACTTTGTTTACTTATGCAATTTTAATTCGATTATAAGGTTAATTACAAAATTGGGGTTAGACCAAGGCAAACCCTCCTTCCCCAAAAAACAATCCATTTTTCTTGTATGTACAGGTTTGGAACAGCGGATCAGGATGGAGATTCGGATACCCTTTTTGAAAAACTTTCAGGATCCAAAAATAGAATTTTAGTCTGAGACTTTTTAGGTCGATTCTACCCTAGGACGCAATCGGAAATTCTGGCCAATGGTGACATTGAATTGAGGGTACAAATAAAAATTTTTGGCCAATGGTGACATTGACTTAAGAGTACAAATCAGAATTGTCTCAGAACGGAAAAACATTTTTGGGTTCTGTTCGTCTCTGCATTTATATTCTAGATTCGGTCTCAGATTTTCTAGAAACTCAACAAAGGAATCAGAAAACAACATTCTTTAGATCTTCAATATCTCAAGATTATCAATCAATCTAAATCTATTTCACAATCAAATCAACAAAACGGGTACTTAAGATCTTCCTTCTTTATTCTTGTTTCCAAATGGTTGATTCATTTATACATTGATCCTTCCTATTGGGTTAATCAATTTGGATCTTTCATTTGCATATCTAAGGATAGAAGAAGAGCATCTTATTTACCCCCATAAAATATTTAAATGTAATGTCTCTTATGTACCAAGTTAAATGTCACATTTTAGATGTTACATTTTGGTGAACCCGCGATAGACAACGCTTTCTTTTTGGTGTTAGATTTGCATTTTATGTTAGATCTTACATAGATTTATTTTATGCTCTTGAATTTATATGTCAAAAATAAATAAAAATCACAAATTTATTTAAAAATACAAAAATGTTTACATTTTTCATGCTTGTAATGTTACTTTGTGTTCAACATGTATGATTTTTGTTTTGAATACTTTGATGAGGCTTTTGTTGCAAAAAAGGATAGATCCCCTAATGAGGTAAATGGAAGTGAGGGTAAAAATGGTTCAAATACTATCTCCATGGATCCTATTCCTATTTTATCCTCCTCTGCAACCTCTTCAATTGACCTTGACCATAGAGATGAGTTAAGGATTGATTTTAATTCTTCTCCTAATATATGTCTTTCCTATGAGCCTACTTTAGAATATAATTTACCTTCTTTCCCCTTTAGGGATCAAGCTTTAGGCACTCCTACAATGTGATTTATTGATAGGGATGATAATCCTCCTATTTTGGATGAACCTTTGGATTTGGATGTTGATTACTCTCTTCCTCATGAAGCCATTGTGGATGATCCTCTTATTTGGGATGAACCCTTGGATAAAGACATTGATTTATCCCCTCCTTGTGAAGATTCCTTGATACAAGAGGGTGATTTATTAATGGATGACATATTAATACATGATGGTGACTCTTTTTCTAAAACACACTCCCCTTATGCAAACATTTTAGAGAAAGGAGAAAACATTATTGATGTTTTACCTTCACTTAGGATTCCTTATAGTGATGAAGCATTAGCGGAGAAAGATATGAATTCTCTTAATGCTTTCCCTCTTAGTGATGATCTTATGGATCTTACCTCATCCCCTCCTAGGATGTCTTCTTTGCTTCCTTCTTGTGAACTTGTTTGTAGTGTTGAGACAACTAACATGGTTTATCCAAAACCCTTGTTGACTATTAAAGGTTGTCCTTGCATTACTATCAAGGATAAACCTAGAGATCCTTTGGATTTCTTTGATAACATGGATTCCATTTCACATGCTTATTGTACAAGGAATAATCCTCAACCTAATCTGGTGGTTCCTACTTCTTTACCACCTTCTCAACCCATTCTTCCTCCTCCACCCCGTCTTCCTAGCATGGAGTATGATTTAATAAACCAATTGCGCAATACCACTGCCAAGATTTCTTTATGGGAGCTTCTTCAAAATTCACCTACCTACCATGAAGCCTTAAAAAAATCTCTAGAAACTCTTTCAACTCCACCTCCTAATCAAGAGAACACCAATGCTTTCTTACAGTGCATGCGTGCTACCCTGGGTCCTCTTGACATTATATTTACTCGAAAGGATTTACCTTCTAAAGAAGTTCAAAATCAATATGATGCTCTTATGGTTGTTGTTACTATCACTAAGAGTATCATTTGTAGTACCTTGATTGATAATGGATCTAAGCTTAATATTGGTAGCATGGACATCCTCAAATCGATTAAAGCTAATCTTTCAACTATTCAACCTGGTAATAATCCTATATGTGGCTTTGATAACCTTGATAAGAACACTTTGGGCATCATTACCTTATCTATCAAAGTAGGTTCGGTCATCCTAAATACTCCTTTTCATGTTATGCCTGGACCTCTTAATTATAACCTCCTTTTGGGTAGACCTTGGTTGCATGAGATGCATGTTGTTCCTTCCACCCTTCACCGTCAAGTCAAGTTTATTCACAGCAACATGGTGTATACGCTTCATGCAGATGATGTGCCAAATACTTTTTTGAATATTAAAACCCACAATATTCCTATTCCTAATAGTAATCCTTCTTCCTCTAATACTCTTCCTAGAGATGATTGGGGAACCTTGGATTTTAATCCTACCTTTATTGGAGAGTATAAGGTTTCTAATCTTGATTTTATGAAGCAACAAAGAGAGTTTGAACAATTAGTTTTTTCTTCTACTTCTAATACCCTTTGTAATAATTTTGTTGATACTTCTACCCACTATGAATCTGTCAAACCTACTAATGATGACATGGTGACTACTGAAATTCCATTGAATCCTTCTCATATGGCTTCTCATTATAGTCATGGTTATAATTTACTAGTTAAAAAAGGATTCCATGGTCAAGGACGTGGTAAGCATAAACAAAGAATTCAAATTCCCTTATAGAATGTGGGGCATGGGAATTCTTATGGATTGGGATTTAGTCCTCAAAAACACATCAATGTTACCAACATCTCAAATAAACATGATGACCCTATGAAGGAATTTGACCAAGAAGTTCTTTTGCCAAAACTACTCCGTGCTAAGATGATTACTAGACCTAAATGCAAAAATAAATGTAGTCCACACTTGAAGACTCTTCCTTTTTGTTTGTATCATAAATTTCATGATCACTCTACTAATGAATGTCAAGCTTTACATTATAAGAATAGGCAACTCATTGATAGTAAAGTTATTTATATATCATGTGGCAATGAGTTGTATTTCAATCCTGTTTTCTCTAAATAACATTTATGGAGCTCCACATTATGTAAACATTGTTAGCCTAATTCTTGGGGGTTCGTTGTCTTGCATAGTGTTGTCCCTACACCTGGGGGGCAAGGATTCCATCTCCTTCTTTTCTATTTTTCCTGGATCCACTTTTCCCTTGGTTAAGCAGTATCTATCTATTATGTGATATCCAATCATACATGCAAATTTTGGTTTGAATTGAGGATCTATGTCCTTGATTATAACCTATTTCATTGTTTGACATTGGATTTCCATGGTTGATAATTCTCTCACCTTGGAAACTGAATAGTGTGCTATCCCTCACAAGGGTTACTTTTTCACTTCTTGCATGATATCTCTTTACATTCGTCCCTTCCATGGCCTCATAGGAGTTGTGACCTTCTCTGCTTGGACTAGCTGTTGTCTATAGATATTGTCTTGATGTTGAAGAAGGATTTATCCTTGTTCTTTTCTTTCCTCAACATGTCAAATAGTATGTATTTTTCCATCTTAAGGAGGGGGACATATATATGGCCTCCCTCGTTCTATATTATGCATTTTTGTTCTAACCTTTTGTTTTGCAGCATGCTAAATCCTCTGAAGGTAACACACATGAGTTGCTAAATCCTGAAGAGATACACATTGAATTACAATTCAATATGCTAAATCCTCGAAAGGTAATACACATAAGTTGCTAAATCCTGAAGAGATACGCATTTTACAAATGTATTCCATGGTCATATAAGGATATAGATCCACAGGTACTTCATAAAAGCCATTAGAAGACATACTACATACATGCACAAAGCCGCTAGAAGGTGCATGAATTTATGGGGTGACTATCAAGTACTTTCTTGATGGACCATCCTATCCTTTTTGTGGTTCACAGTGAGATACAAACATCTTACTAGGCAAGCTAACCACTCCTCTCTCTCTCTTTCTCTTTGACTAGTGATGTCTCTCTTATCATGATCTTAGGTTTGACAAAGACTTGAGTCCCTGGGGGCTTGAGGATTCCTTTGTCCATTTTGATTTTAAGAATATTATCTATTCTTTATGATCTCATTTACCAAAAGTTTGCATTGAGTCCATACTGTTGCTAAAGTGGGGGCTAAATGTATAGTCGGAAAATGGAAGCACTTCCATTGTAGACTGGTTTAGCCATCTAAGTAAGTGGTTTGGGGTCATGTCAAGTGCCTTGAATGGGTCTCTGACTTGAATATGGATTTTTCCCCTATTCTGGTCCATTTCCCACTTTTTCCAGCCTATTTCTGGCACCCTGATCTATAGATTTGAAGTTCTTGACTTCAGGGTCAAGGTCAAACTTCTGGGTCAAGGTTGACCTCGACCATGACCTAGGTCACAATCAACCTTTTTCTAACCTTTTGTCTAGATTCTAGATTTCCAAGATTTTCAGTGGTGGAACCAAAATTTAAAATCAAATTTGAATGGTTAAATAATTTAGGGAAGTATTTATGTAATTATTATCTTGATTTATGCTTATTCTTCCTCTTTCCATCTATAATTCTATTATTGAAATTTTTCTGTCTTATGCATTTATATTATCTAATTCCTTGCATTTCCCTGTTAAATCTGCTAGGTTTCATGTTTTAAATGGATTGCATACTTTTGAATTCATATTTGTAGTCGTTGTCCCTTTTTCGTAGTCTAAATTTCATTTTAATATTACTTTAATGACTTGGACAGGGAGTATTCCACCTTATTGGGTGCCTTTGAAAATTTCTTAGACGTGAGATCTCTAGAACAAATGGAATATGCCTTTTTCATCAAGAGACTCAGCGACATCCGTTGATTTTCTTTGTAGCTTGGCTTTAAACCGACGGTGGTAACATGATTTCAGGATAAACCATGAGTTAACAAAATCTTCTTGCGACTTGGAGACTAAAGACATTTGTAAACCCAAGGTCAAGGTGTAGTTAAAGGTCAAAGTTAGAGTTTAAGGGAAAAGGTAGACAAGTACTTTTTAATCAAACGGTCAGCTTAAAGACTTAATGAAAAGATGCGCTAGATCTAACATTTAAGAGATTAAGCCTGAGCACCACGTGGAAGAATGACATCATTATCCTCAGGTCAGATTGGGAAGTAAAGATCAAGAAGTTTTAGTTTGATCAAATGGTTGACTTATTGGCTTAATGAAAAACTAATCGAAATCTAATGCATAAGCGATTAATTCGTACTGACATATGGCAGTGATCAGGCCCATACATTATGTACTCAGTCGCTAAGTCTCATGATAAAAACTAAATATTCCATATTATCCAGCGACTAAGAGACAAAGAATTATTTAAGACACGTGTTCAAAATGCGTTGTATAGTAGGGTTATCTCATGAGAAATTAGGGTTTTCACCGAGAATCAAGAGACTTGGTGTGAACCGTCTGATGCAAATCAAGAAGATCTATGGTAGTTGGGTGATCACTAGATAAAGTTTGAAAAGTCACATTCATTCAGCGATTATGAGATAAAGGTGCAGTCACCAAGTCTCTAAATAGAAACCAAGGGTTTAAAAGGAGTTATTAAAACCTTCAGTCACCGAATCTTTGAATAGAACCATGGTTAAAGAAAACATATCACGACTTGGAGACTAAGGACATTTGTGAGCCCAAGGTCAAACTCTAGTTAAAACTAAAGTCAGAGATTGAATTAAAGAGCAGACAAGTACTTTTTGATCGGACAATCAGTGTAATGGCTTAAGGCCAAGATGCGCAAAATCTAATATTCAAGCAATTAAGTCTGATCACCACGTGTCATAGTCCCACTAAAAGACTAATCGATGAAGGATGAAGATCTACAGTGTGGTTCAAATATGATCTACGATTGACGTTCACTCTCGATGAAAAGCTATGCGATCATTATCTTCTTTGAGTGTGTGATTGGATGACACGTGTCTCAGACGATGAAAAGGAAAAAATACCGCATCGGATGACATGGATTTTATTTTTCTTTACATGTTTTTATATTATTATTTTGTTGACTGAGGGTTTTGGTTAAAATTTGATACGTCAACGTTGTCTACATGCAGGGTTTCACAAGTGATAAGAGGAAGATGAAGTGGTCTGGATTGAAAGATGATAAAGATCAAAGACATGCAGAAGACCATTAATCTACCTTGTAGAAGTTAAAGAGATATCAGAGATCTATAACAGATTCTTAATAAAATATTATGGTTATATTATCTCTTTGGTCGATAACTATTTCTGAACGATGATAATTCATTCCTTAATTGTAATTGTGGTTGTTCAGTTGGTTATCTTAGGGATTAGGTTTAGTAGATGAACTATTGCATTGATCTGAAGCTTGTTCACATCATTTGAACTTTAGATAAATAAGGATACTAGGATCAATGCAGGGGGCATCTTAGGATGATACTGTTATTATAGTCAGGTTGGATTAGTTTTGATCAACGAATGCAACATGGATTGAATTGTACCATTTTCTAAAATTAATAAGATAAGTAGGCCTTTTTCTTTCACCTGTGGGAATAGATATCTTTTCATTTACAATCAGTCGCTCAGATAAACCAATTTGAACTTCTTCAAAGTGATAGTTTGATGTATATGCTTCCTAATCTAGTTCATTGTTATTATTCTCAGTTGGTTTTCTCATCTTGCATGGTTAAAATCTTGTTTATTGAGGCCTTGGTCAATTAGTCTATCATTTGAGAAAGTAATATCCTATTGAGAAATCTCTAAATTCATTTTAAGGTTGTATATTCATTCTATAACGCCTTTGAAGTGATAGTTTTTTAGAAAAATTGTATCTGAGGTTGCACAAAGGATTGGATGATATTGACTCTATTGCCCATGAAGAAATTAGGCACTGATCTGCATTCATGTAGGATTATGGTCATTTAATTCATTGTTCACAGTTTTGTGATAATCTTTCCATCTGCACTATTCTTTTATTTACATACACACAACCATTCTTAATACATTGATATTTTCAGTTAGCATTTGTGATTTACAACTTTCAGTTCAAGTGTTCTTTCAATTGCTTTGCCACATTTTGGAGGAAGAGAGTGTTTAGGATCCATCATCTGCTATAAAAAGACTTGGAACTTGAAGAATAAGTTCAAGGAGTAGGCCTACCAGCCTTGGTTCTGCAGAGCCAAAATTGTAGAGGGTTTTATACCTAATTTGATTAAAACCTTGTTAGTTGGCCAAATCACTTGGGTTTCCCATTATTGCATCGGAAAGTCCATAGGAAATCTAATATGTTGATTTGAGAACCAACAAATTGGCGACTCTACTGGGGAACCTTTTTAGAATTTCAGATTTTGTAGACCAAAAATCTTGATAGTGCACTCTGCCGAGGAGAAACAGAATGCAGAAGTTTTCAATCGAGTATTTCCTTCTAAAAAGAAGGTGGCAACTCTACGATCTTAATTTGGTAATATTTTGGTATTATATTTTGGTTATTAATATTTCATGTGGGGTAGGAGATCTTTTCATCCAGACCAACTTGAATTAGATTTGAGCATAAATACGAACAAAACTCCAAGTGTGAAGATGCATTATGTACCTTGTATGATATACCCTGATAAGGATGATAAAAAATATTCTTGTGAACAATTCCCTGATTCAGTACATTCAAATCATGGGAGTAGTGATGAAAATTTTAATCCTTTCTACCAAGGTGATAAAGGAGGACATGATTTCCAACATAGTCCAAATTAGGAGATATTTGAAAAAGAAAAGAGAGTAAATAAGTGGGATGTTGTGTTTTGTGAGATGGCTGATATAGGACCTAAAAATGAAGAAATGGTCATGGCTCTTAAAATACAACCAGAGGATGTACTATGGAAAATGGGGATAAAGAGAGGTAAAATCAGATCACCAAGAAAAGAAGCAGTTCCTGAAGATGATAGAAATAAAGTTTATAATCATCCTCATAAGAAGAGTAATGGGCATGTGTTTAATAATGATCATACAAATCCCTTGTTCAAATCTGACAGTAGAGGAAGATTTGAGAGAAGAAACAGTGATTGGGAGAGAAGAGATCAATGGAGAAAAGGCAACAATGTAGAACATCATGCCCATAATAATAGAATGAACCATAACTCATTTGAATGGCATGATAAACATAGATCTCAAAATAGTGAAAGGGATTATGATAGATATCATAATAGAGATCATAATTATGGCCCAAGAGACTATAATATGAATTTAAACTCTAGACCAAGAAATAATGGTAAGAGATTTCACGATGTAAATCACCATAATCAGAGGCATGGAGTTGTGAATGAAAATGTAAAAAATTATAGAACCCCTATGATTTCAGACAGATATAGATAGTTGGATTTTTATGGCATAAGGGGATGTCCTAATGACATAAATAAGGAATTAAGGAGTGCGATTCCAAAATTTTCAGGAAATGGGTCAGAATCAGCTGAAGTGCATTGTGTGAATTTGAAGAATGTTATCTAAGAATTTGATGATTTCAATGAGGATGTGTACATGAAATTTTTTTTTCAATCCCTCATAGAAGATGTAGAAGAATGGTTCAAAATTTTGCTAGATATGTCCATATCCTCTTGGGAAGAATTTGTGAACCAATTTATTGAACAATTTGGTGATCACAATGATACTTCTTTTGCTTCACATGAGTTGACAAGTATGAAGAAGAGTGAAAATGAATCTATGGCTAAATTCAATAAAAGAGTCAATAAGGTCCTAAATAGGATTCCAAGAGATGTTCATCCTGTCGATGCCTTTTACTCTAGCACATCTCTAATAGAAATACAAATTATGAAATCAGATCTCATAAGCCTTCTACTCTAGCACATGCTCTTAAAATCACTATAATGATTGAAACTGATAGGAAAGCATCAGGTATAATTGCTCAAGGGGAAAACTCATTTATTCAATCCAAAAGAGCCTAAGAAACACAAAGAGCAGGATAAAATTGATAAAATTATGAATATGGTGAAAGATCTCCAAATAAATAATTGAAGAGATAATTTTAAGTACAACAAGAATAATCAGGTACCATACAAAAGTGGCAGATATAAATTGCAAGACATGACTTACAATACAGAATGGAAAGATGGGAAACCAGTGAGAAAATAATTACACACCCCTGATCTATTGAGGAAAAACAACCATTTTGTGGAAAATTATCCTTGGTACGAAGCTTGCAAACTGCCACATTCTTATGAACATTGTGTTGTTGCCCATAAATGGAAAGAGGATGAAGAGTATAATAATGATCAACAACCTACAATAAATAATTTGTCTATTGATCCTATGTGGGGATGTGACGATTATAGCTCTTCAAATGAATACTACTATAGAGATTATCTAAACAGAGTATATCAATATGGAAATCATCAGGAGAGTAACCCAAGATTATGAGAAATGCCAGAAGGTTTGAAGTGCACTCTACTAGAAGAAAGAATCCAGAAGACTAGCAAGCGATATTTTCCTTCTGATAAGAAGGTGGCGACTCTATTGAACAAAGCATTTCAGTCAGTGACTCTACTGAGGGAGAAAACTCATAAGGAGATAGGAAGATAGCCTATAAGGGATGAGAAATTTTCCTTTAATTAGTAATAGAAAATCTATTACATGATGTTTAGAATTCTGTGCAAAATAATTTTGATTCCCGTTGATACCAGGCCTTTGGATCTTAGAAATTTTCAATGCAGTTCTAATGAACTATTTTCACAACTTTCATAGAGGGTTCCTAAATTTTATGGAGATTATGATGAATCAGCTCTTGATCATTTGGATTCTTTTCATATATTCCTTGATAATTATGAGGTCCTTACAAAGGATGATGCCATGAAATTATTTGCATGGTCATTAAAAAATAATGCACAAGAAGTATATGAATCATTACCCACACAATGTATCTCATCATGGCAACTGTTTGAGAAATGGTTTCTTGATGCATTTCATGATGCCAGTGGTGAACAAGACAACATGTTTTATGAATGATATGAAGACAAAAGTTGCAGCATGGAAGAAGATCCAAATTACAATGTTGAAGAGGAATTTGTACATGATGATATTAATGACCACGATGATGAGGAAGAAGAACTTCTTAGTACAGAGGAGCTTTTAGATCTCTTAGGCATTGACTATCATAAACATGTTCAGGAAAATGGTGCAAATTTTTTCTCAATCCACCACAATAAACAAGTTAATAGATCAGTATATATTCAGGGGGCACTAGACCAAGAAGGTAATAATTTCCAAGAATCAGATGAAAAAGATAAAATAGAACATAAAACATATGAACAGAAAGAATTTTTAGATGAAGACTCTTATGAGGAGGATAAAAAATCTTTCAATTCAACCTTTGAGCAGGAGTGGTATCAGACTTGTAAAAATAAGATTGAATTGGTCGAGCATGATGATGGGAATATGTTGAAGGAGAGTCCTAAATATTATTCAGATAATGAATACATTGGCTTGGTTGATGAAATACATGAAGACATTAAAAAATATGATCCATCTGATAAAAGTATATATAATAATCAGCATGCAGGAGAGGATACATATGATCACAAAATTCTACCAAATTTATTATATAAGGAAACAGTGGAAAAGGATCATGCAAATTATTGTGATAAGTTTGTCAGAAATGATTTCTTTAGATATTTAAATCCATTATCCAAGTGGGGTAAAGTATATACAGATAATACAGTTAGTATACTAAGTTCTGAAGACAAATGTCACAATATTGAAAATATAATATCATCAATAAAAGAACAAGCCAAAAAATTGTGTGATGTTTCAAATCTTCAAACTATGGAGAATATAGACAGAAGTAGAACATGAAAGATTTTGAAGACTTGTATGAAGAAAGATATGATCTTGAGATAAATTTTTCTCAGATGTTCGACAGAAAATTAGTTGATTAGAAGATGAAAGATGACAAAACAAATCATGGTGTCATGCTAAGGAGATTTAAAATTTTACATAAACAGAACAAAATTTTTGACAGAGGGAAATAACAGTGTTCATTTTGGTGGGTCCTGGGGCCACCGAATTTCATTTTGCATCAGATTTAATCAGGATACTCGCTCTACTTCTCCAGAGATAGATGAGGTCTTGTTGTGTCCAAGTATGAACACACATCTCCAGAAAGAGCCACTGGTGGAACCAAAATTTAAAATCAAATTTGAATGGTTAAATAATTCAGGGAAGTATTTCTGTAATTATTATCTTGATTTATGCTTGTTTTTCCTTTTTCCATTCATAATTCTATTATTGAAATTTTTCTATCTTATGCATTTATCTTATCTAATTCCTTGCATTTTCCTATTAAATCTGCTAGGTTTCATGTTTTAAACGGCTTGTATACATTTGAATTCATATTTGTAGCCGTTGTCCCTTTTTCGCGGTCTAAATTTTATTTTAATATTACTTTAATGACTTGGATAGGGAATATTCCACCTTATTGGGCGCCTTTGAAAATGTCTTAGTCACGAGATCTCCAGACCAAATGGAATATGCTTTTTTCATCAAGAGACTCAACGACATCCGTTGATTTTGTTCAAAGCTTGGTTTTAATCCGACGGTGGTCGTGTGATTTCAGGATAAACCATGAGTTAACAAAATCTTCTTGTGACTTGGAGAATAAAGACATTTGTAAACCCAAGGTCAAGGTGCAGTTAAAGGTCAAAGTCAGAGTTTAAGGTAAAAGGCAGACAAGTACTTTTTAATCGAACAGTCGGCTTAAAGACTTAATGAAAAGATGTGCTAGATCTAACGTTTAAGTGATTAAGCTTGAGCACCACGTGCCAGAATGACATCATTATCCTTGGGTCAGATTGGGAAGTAAAGATAAAGAAGTTTCAGTTTGATCAAAGGGTTGACTTATTGGCTTAATGACAAACTAATCAAAATCTAATGCATAAGCGATTAAGTCGTGCTGACATCTGGCAATGAGCGGGCCTAGGCATCATGTGCTCAGTCGCTAAGGCTCGTGATAAAAATTGAATATTCCATATTATCCAGGGACTAAGAGACAAAGAATTATTTAAGACACGTGTTCAAAATGAGTTGTATAGTCACGTTATCTCATGAGAAATTAGGGTTTTCATCGAGAATCAAGAGACTTGGTGTTAACCGTCCGATGCAAATCAAGAAGATCTATGGTAGTCGGGTGACCACTAGATAAAGTTTGAAAAGATCAATTCATTCAGTGACTAAGAGATAAAGGTACAGTTTCCAAGTATCTGAACAAAAACTAAGGGTTGAAAAGGAGTTATTAAAAGCTTTAGTCACCGAATCTCTGAATAGAACCATGGTTAAAGAAAATATATCGTGACTTGAAGACTAAGGACATTTGTGAACACAAGGTTGAATTCTAGTTAAAAGTAAAGTCAGAGATTGAATTAAAGAGTAGATATATGATCACCATGTGTCCTAGCCCCACTAAAAGATGCACAAAATCTAACATTCAAGTGATTAAGTATGATCACCATGTGTCCCAGCCCCACTGAAAGACTAAGCGATGAAGGATGGAGATTTACGGTGCGGTTCACATCTGATCTACGATCGACGTTCGCTCATGATGAAAAGCTACGGGATCATTATCTGCTTTGAGTGTGCGATTGGATGACACGTGTCTCAACTAATGAAAAGGAAAAAATTCCTGAGTGGCATCAGGTGACTTGAATTTTATTTTTCTATACATGTTTTTATATTATTATTTTTTCTACTAAGAGTTTTGGTTAAAATTTGATACGTCGACATTGTCTCCATGCAGGGTTATACAGATGATAAGAGGAAGATGAAGTGGTTTGGATTGAAAGATTATAAAGATCAAAGACATGTAGATGACCATTAATCTACCTTGTAGAAGTTAAAGAGATATCAGAGATCTATAACAGATTCTTAATAATCTATTATGATTATATTATCTCTTTGGTTGATAACTGTTTCTGAAGGATGATAATTCATTCCTTAATTGTAATTGTGGTTGTTTAGTTTTTGATCTTAGGGATTAGGTTTAGTATCTAAATCTTGTTCACATCTTTTGAACATTATATAAATAAGGATACCAAGATCAATGTGGTGGGGCATCTTAGGATGATACTGTTATTATAGTCAGGTTGGATTACTTTTGATCAACAACTACAACATGGATTGAATTGTACCATTTTCTAAAATCAATAAGATAAGTAGACCTTTTTCTTTCACCTGTGGGAATAGATATATTTTCATTTACAATCAGTCCCTTAGATAAACCAATTTGAACTTCTTCAAAGTGATAGTTTGATGTATATGCTTCCTAATATGGTTGATTGTTATTATTCTCAGTTGGTTTTCTCATCTTGCATGGTTAAAATCTTGTTGATTGAGGCCTTGGTCAATTATTCTTTCATTTGAGAAAGTAATATCCTATTGAGAAATCTCTAAATTCATTTTAAGGTTGTATATTCATTCCATAACGCCTTTGAAGTGATAATTTTCTAGCAAAACTGTCTATGAGGTTGCACAAATGATTGAATGATATTGACTCTATTACCCATGAAGAAATTAGGCACTGATCTACATTCATGTTGGATTTTGGTCATTTAATTAATTGTTCACAGTTTTGTGATAATCTTTCCATCTGCACTATTCTTTTTTTTACATACACACAAACATTCTTGATACATTGATATTTTTAGTTAGCATTTGTGATTTACAGCTTTCAGTTCAAGTGTTCTTTCAATTTCTTTGCAACATTTTGGAGGAAGAGAGTGTTTAGGATCCATCATTTGCTATAAAAATCCTTGGAACATGAAGAATAAGTTCAAGGAGTAGGCCTACCAGCCTTGGTTCTGGAGAGCCAGAATTGTAGAGGGTTTTACACCTAATTTGGTTAAAACCTTGTTAGTTGGCCAAATCACTTAGGTTTCCCATTATTGGATTGGCAAGTCCATAGGAAATCCAATCTATTGATTTGAGCACCAAGAGATTAGCAACTCTACTGGGGAACCTTTTTAGAATTTTAGATTTTGCAGACCAAAAATCTTGATAATGCACTTTGCTGGGGAGAAACAGAATCTAGAAGTTTTCAATCAAGTATTTCCTTCTAAAAAGAAGGTGGTGACTCTACGATCTTAATTTGTTAATATTTTGGTATCATATTTTGGTTATTAATATTTCATGTGGGGTAGGAGATCTTTGCATCCAGACCAACTTGAATTAGATTTGAGCATAAAGAAGATCAAAACTCCAAATGTGAAGATGCCTTAAGTACCTCGTATGATATACCCTGATAAGGATGATCAAAAATATGCTTGTGAACAATTCCCTAATTCACTACAATCAAGTCATGAGAGTAGTGATGAAAATTGTAATCCTTTCTACCAAGGTGATAGAGGAGGACATGATTTCCAACATCGTCCAAATTAGGAGATGTTTGAAAAATAAAAGAGAGTAAATAAGTGGGATGTTGTATTTCTTGAGATGGGTGATACAGGAACTTAAAATGAAGAAATGGTCATGGCTCTTAAAAGACAACCAAAGAATGTACTAAGGAAAATGGGGATAGAGAGAGACAAAATCAGATCACCAAGAAAAGAAGCAGTTA
The DNA here is from genome assembly GCA_018584345.1 of Thuja plicata. NCBI lineage: Eukaryota > Viridiplantae > Streptophyta > Pinopsida > Cupressales > Cupressaceae > Thuja > Thuja plicata. The sequence goes on along the minus strand of MU217412.1, from coordinate 48,521 downwards.
CTGAAGATGATAGAAATAAAGTTTACAATCCTCCTCATAAGAAGAGTAATGAGCATGTGTTTAATAATGATCATACCAATCCCTTGTTCAAATCTGATAGTAGAGGAAGATTTGAGAGAAACAACAGTGATTGGGAGAGAAGAGATCAGTGGAGAAAAGGCAACAATGGAGAACATCATGCCCACAATAATAGAATGAACCATAACTCATTTGAATGGCATGATAAACATAGACCTCAAAATAGTGAAAGGGATTATGATGGATATCATAATAGAGATCAAAATTACGGCCCAAGAGACTATATTATGAATTTAAACTCTAGACTAAGAAATAATGGTCAGAGATTTCATGATGTAAATCACCATAATCAGAGGCATGGAGTTGTGAATGAAAATGTAAACAATTATAGAACCCCTATGAATTTAGAAAGATATAGATAGTTGGATTTTTATGGCATAAGGGGATGTCCTAATGACATAAATCAGGGCTTAAGGAGTGCAATTCCAAAATTTTCAGGAAATGGGTCAGAATCAATTGAAGTGCATTGTGTGAATTTGAAAAATGTTATCCAAGAATTTGACGATTTCAATGAGGATGTGTACATGAAAATTTTTGTTCAATCCTTCATAGAAGATGCAGTAGAATGGTTCAGAAGTTTACTAGACAGATCCAATTCTCTTGGGATGAATTTGTGAACCAATTTATTGAACAATTTGGTGATCACAATGATACTTCTTTTGCTTCACATGAGTTGACAAGTATGAAGAAGAGTCAAAATGAATCTGTGGCTAAATTCAATTAAAGATTCAATAAGGTTCTAAATAGGATTCCAAGAGATGTTCAGCTTGTCGATGCCTTTTTTATTACTTTTTATATGGATGCCTTTGATAGAAAGAAAAATTATGAAATCAGATCTCATAAGCCTTCTAATCTAGCACATGCTCTTAAAATTTCTATAATGATTGAAAATTATAGGAAAGCACTGGGTATAATTTCTCAAAGGGAAGACACCCATTTATTCAATCCAAAAGAGCCTAGGCAACACAAAGAGGAGGATAAAATTGATAAAATTATGAATATGGTGAAAGATCTCCAAATAAATAACGGAAGAGACAATTTTAGGTACAACAAGAATATTCAGGTACCATACAAAAGTGGCTGATATAAATTGCAAGACATGCCTTACAATATAGAATGGAAATATGGGAAACCAGTGAACAAAGAATTACACACCCCTGATCCATTGAGGAAAAACAACCATTTTGTGGAAAATTATCCTTGGTGCTAAGGTTGCAAACTGCCACATTCTTATGAACATTGTGTTGTTGCCTATAAATGGAAAGAGGATGAAGAGTATAATAATGACCAACAACCTGCAATAAATTTTTTTTCTATTGATCCTATGTGGGGATGTGATGATTATATGTGAGGCCTCACCTCGACCCATCATAGAATTATTGTTCGATCATACTTTGATACTTTATGTTTTGATACATTGATACACTTTTTGATTATCCTGATAGAGACTCAAGATATTATGTTATGATAATGATTATATTGTATGGATTACATTTTGATATGGATTAGACCTAGAACATGTGGTTGATTTTAATTATATATGTTTAGATAAGTGACTTGATGAGAAGATCGGATCATGATTAGACTTGATTATTTCATAAATGTTATGTCATGATGATTATGGAATTATTATATTTTGAACATTTTTGTATGAAAATTACAATCAAAAAATTAACTCTACTTATTGATTAATGTTGCTAAGTATGAATTGAAAATATATATTGCATGTGATTTTATTATCTTTGACTACTGATGCTCGAGTTTAGTGTGCAAGAAAGAGAACCATGGAATTATTCAGAGAATCGGGGCTAAACACATGTGAATTGAGTAAGTCAAGGTTTAACCCAAAAGGGGGTTGAAACCTCATTGTAATGTGATCTTTGTTATAAATGTAATCTGAATGTGTGTTAATAGTTTAAATTTATGTTGTTGTTTGAACATGTCATTGTGAATGTGATGTGTATTTCTTTTATGTCACTTGACACTTGTATTGTCCATGTGGATGGTGACATGTCAAATTAGGGCTTGGGAAAGAATAACCAAACCTTATAGGATATTATATTAATCCCACTTGCATATAGATGTCTTGTAGGGATCACATCAAGTTGGAACTCGGAATTAAACTTTAAGGGTATTTTGGAGGGGTCAAAAGTGACCCTAGAGTGTATTTTTGGCCAAAATTAGTTAACCCTAGGGGGTACCTTGGGTTGGAGTCTATTTTTTACCTATGAGAAAGCCTAGATCACCATTATGGCTCTCCAAAATTCCTACTTTTCAAAAGTGGCGAAAATAGAGATGGCCACATGCATTTAACTTGTCCCACACTCCTTACTAAACTCACAATTAAGAGAGGAGACAAGAGGTAAGAAAAAAGGACTAGAGGGAATGTCTCATTAATTGCTAGGTCTTGAGTACACTTCTAGGGGTCTTTTTAGAGGGTTTGGAGAAACTTAGTGGGTGTTCACCCACTCTCTAATTTTAGAGACAATTAGGGTTGGAGGAGAAAAAGGAAAAGATAAGGGCTTCTTCTCAACTAAATTCTTGCCATTTTTCTTGGACCAAGGTTGGTGGATTATTACCATGGAGAAATACTCTTGCATTTTAACTTTGTATGTTATTATTTTTATGAATATGTAAATCTTGTATGGTGTTCATATATGTAAATCTTGTATAGTGTTGTTGTATGTAGATTTTTTTGTTATCTGTTGGGTTGGGAATGCATTTAGATTTTGTATCATTTCTTATTCTTCTCGATTGTGAGGGTTGTTCATGGGAGTTTAAGGCATTACTCACCCTTTGGGAAGGTCAGAAGTGGCCTTGGGTGAAGGGGTTAGTTAGGCTCTTCATTGTAGTAAGAGTCTCTTCTCTTGCAGAAGAGGGATAATTTCATGGAGTATGGGCTCCATGAAGCCATGTTGTAAAAATTGTTTTTGGTATAGAAATGACCAAATGTGTATATGGAAGGAATGTCAATGTAGCCTTGGAAAGGCATAGAAGAAAAATCTTGTTGAGGAATTTGAAAATGCAATGGCATTCTCCTCCTTGCAAAAGCCCACCTTCACCCTACTTCAATGGGTTTGGAAAACTCATTTGTGAAGCCATGGTTGGGAGTTAATTATTGTTTTGTGCATTTATGATGTTTGTGAGAATTTGGATGAGTTACCAGTTTAGCCTTGGTTCTCCAAGCTCGGGGGTGGTCTCCTTGAGACCTTGGTTGGGAGGTGAGCTTCTCATGGTTCTCCTCATGTATTTTAGATTTTGACGTCAAGAAGATTGTGAAAATGCTTGGGAGAAATCTCCATTTCTGGTGTAGTCGTGTGAGAGAAACTTTAGTGTTGTATGATTACTTTTTTCTATTGAGATTCATTTCTTGTGGAGTTATTTAATATTCATATTTGAAAAATTTATCCAACAAATGTATAGAGCTCTTATTCTTTATGTAATAGATTCATTAAAGGAAGAAAAACAATGTAATGGTCTTCCATAGTATATAATCTTGTGGATGTATGTTCTTGTAATCTTCATAATGTATTTAATTGTAAGCTTCCAAGTTAAAAACACTTCATTCTTCTTTGAAAATTTACATTCTATTTCAATAGGTTCAATACTTGCTTTAAAATCTCTATTACAACTTCCATTCTTGAGAAGAAAAGATAAACATGAAACAATAGTAAATCAACAAGTTAGTTATTAAAGTAAAAAGAAAATCAACTAATATCAATGTCCAAGTATAGTTCATTTAGTATATTGCCCTAATAGAATAAATCAAATGCATACATTTAACTCCAATAATGTAACCATGAAATCAACATGAAAGAGCTAAAACCAAATTAGACCCATGATATTTTCTAGATTTTAGAGCAAAAATGCTCTCTAGAATTTGTATGCGAAGGAAAATAATTCTCCTTACCACTAAGAATATTCCCTTCCCAAGATGCCTTTCATAATTAAAATTAGCATCCTAATCCCCTAACATAACCTTGTAGTTAAATAATAAATACTAAATTAATTTTACCTTACCTTTATGCCCATCCCCGTGGGCCCCACTCTTACCATCCTCCTTACCTCTTAAATCCCCTTGCTTGGGCCCAAGGTGGGACTATTTGTAAGTTTGAAAAGAGGTATTAAATGAAAAGGGGGCAGAAAATATGTTACTTGTTTCATGCGCCACCTTTCCTCTTTATTGCTGACCTATCTTTTCCCCTTACCCTGCGAATTTCTTTGCTTTCATTTGGGTTGAATTCCCATAAAGTGCAGCACATTGGGTATGGGGAAAGACTTGAGGCGACCCCACCTTTCCATGAAACATGTGATGCTTTTCATAAAAGCCCCTCCTTGCTGAAAACTCACGCCATCTTTTGGCAACTAGGATTTCAAATTCCCCCCCACCCACTTGGAAAGTGGGCCATGGGGATAAGAGGGGGAGATGTGATAGGCTAGAAGATAGGTGAGGTGATAGGTAGATAGGTTAGTAAGCTAGTTAGTAGGTAGTTAATAGGTTAGACTAGTAGGGTTAGTTAGATTAGTGTTTAGCATTGATAGTTAATAGATTATTATCATAATCAGATTTAATTAGTATTGGACAACTTATTAAAATAATATTCTACTCTATCCATTGGGTAATAATTAAAATGGATCATTTATATTAAATAGTTAAGTTAGTTAAATTGACTTATTTCTTTATTGTGTTATTTTAAATTATGTAGTTTCATTTAATTGATATACCTTTTATTCAATTTGCATAGTTTAATTACTAGATTTATAGCCTTAGTTTTTATGTGAAATATATATAGAATTGCTAATATGGTTATGGATTTATATTTAATTATTGCCTAGTTCGAATAATAATGTAGCAATTCACGTTGTTATTGAAATCGATTAGCCTATTAGAGAAGTAGATTTATTCGACTAACTTTAAATATATAGTTAGTTGTTAATTTAATTTTATGATAAATTGAAATATGTTGCCCTTGTGTTCAAAAGGGATTAGAGGTCAATTTAAATTACTATTTAAGGTTAATTTAATATTCTATTAGGGAATTAATGGGCTATAGTTGCATGTGTATCTTTTAGGGGAGAATTTTATTTAATTTGATTTTAGTAGGATAATAATTAGACTAGATTTTGAATATTAGATTTTAAACTAGTAGTTAATGTCGAAAGAGTAATTGGTACTAGACTTAGAATGGATTAAGTTGTAATCAAGGTTAAGAATTAAATTAATTTTCTAGGTCAACCTAATTCAACACATGATCTTATCAATCTAACTACCATCACGATACTACACGTGGTTAAACATAAAACCATAGTTAGTTCAATCTGACCCAAGAGTTCATGTAACCCATACATCAAGCTGATGCTCAACTCTGCATCCTTATGTGATGTAACCCTAATTCAACCTATGAATATACCTTGTAACTTGAAGGCTAACTTCACGATGTAATCACATTACCTAAACTCATCCATTGTTAGTTGTATGTACTTGTGTTTTAAAAAAAAAATTGTCTGTGTGTTTTGCCCTAGTTTTGGGCATGATATTTTTGTATCAGAGCAGTGTTTCGACACTAGGAACCTAACCCATTATGTTTCAACTCATTCAAAACTTAAATTATTGTGTAGGATTTCTTCCGTCACCAGAGCTAACTAACGGGGCAGAGATCGTAGTGCTCCCCATGTTGGGGCGGGATGGGAGGATCCACCACCACCACCTCCACCACCTCAGAACCCTAACCAAGATATTTTGGATGTTCTCCAAAATCTTATTGGGGTAATTCAGTAGAGACTACCACCCATAGTTTAGCAATAGATTCCTGAAGGGGGAGAACATATTTTAGAAAATGATAGAGCATTTAGCAGAGAGAAAAGTAGGAGTCCCCCACCCAGGTCTGTTGAGGGTCATGATGATCAGGAGGGTGAGCCAGTTCATCGGGTTGTAATACCATGTGATCATGAGACACATTCCAGAGAGAAACCCCCTAGAGATGTTGGAGAAGAGATCCGAGAGTTACTGTGACTCCAGACACCCTTGTTTTTGGGATCCACTGATGGATCAGTAGCAGAGGCCTAGTTACAGAGTTTACAATGATGTTTTGGATTGTGTCCTTATGGGAGTAATCTAAAGGCATCACTTGCAGTCCATCTCCTATGAGAGAAGGCTTCCACTTGGTCGGAGCAGGAGGTGTCCATAGGTGGGGTGAGTATTGACACACTCACTTGGGAGACTTTTGTGGCCCATTTTTGAGAGAGGTATCTCTCCAAGCATTTCAGACAGAGACAGATAGAGGAGTTCCATGATCTCCAGCAGAGAGGCCTCATAGTGGCCCAGTATGAGAGTCAGTTTCTCAAGCTCCTTCCTTATGTTGATTACATGAAGGATGAGAAACTACATATCCACCATTTCATTAAGGGACTTAATATGTCTCTTCAGGGCACAGTTAGCCTAGCCTTTCCTACCATATTCAGAGAGACAGTTGAGACGACACTTGTAGCTGAGGACATCCATACTAGACAGGAGTCTCGAGATCGGTCTCAGCACCGAAACCCCTCTTTCTAGTAGTCAAGACAACAGAGACCCCCTTGGAAAGGGAAATAGAATCAATCAGCAGGATCATTTAAGGGTCAACAGTCTCAGCAACAGAGATCTCAGTAGGATTCTAGACAGAGGCATTCACAGGGTTATCAGAGATCTAAGCCCAAATAGTGGTAGTCTCAAGGTCCTAGATAGGATCAAAGGACATAGACCCCTTAGGCACAGCCAGCTAGGACTCAACAGTCCTCTAGGGGTGGATACAGTGGTTCTAGTAGGACCAAAGGGTCACAGCAGCCTAGGACACAAGGAGTACAAATTCAGACTCGAGGTCCATGTTACACTTGCGGTGGTATGGGTCATATAGTGAGAGAGTGCCCATAGGGACAGTCAGCCAGTGGTCAAAGAGGGGCTGCCTCAGAGCCTACAGTTGGAGATATGGGTAGATCCCATAGATTTTTTGCAGCGGTTGATAACCGCCAGGCCGAGCACCAGGCCACAGTCATAGAGGACACATGTATGATTCAGGGTATCAATGTTTCTATCTTATTTGATTCAGGAGCCACAGACTCCTTTATATCTCCCTATGTAGTGGAGCATTGCAGGCTAGTGGCAGTTAGACAGGATGTCAGTTGGGAGGTTGAGTTAGCTTCAGGAGCTAGAGTGTTTGTTAGTTCCTTAGTTTGCAGTTGTCAGATTTAGATTGGAGACTTAATCACGATGACTGATCTCTGCATTACCCCTCTAGGTTCTTATGATGTAGTCCTTGGCATGGATTGGCTATGTTCCCATAGCGCCAAGATGGATTATCGTTAGAAGAGGGTTGAGTGCGTTGATGATCACGGTACTGCTATGGTGATATTTGGGGTACAAAATCCCGTACCCCTTTGCATGATTTCTGCTATGCAGCTTAGGCGGTGCATGCGGAAGGGATGTCAGTTATTTTCCATCACCATTAGTGATAGAGAGGAGGATTCAGAGGGGGAGCCTTTTCTTGAGGATTATCCTATTCTTTAGGAGTTTGCAGATGTATTTCTTACCGAGATGCCTGGTATGCCTCCACTTAGGGCAGTTGATTTTCACATAGATCTTATACCAGGAGCCAAGTCCATATCTAGAGCACCTTATAGGATGACCACACATGAGCTCAATGAGCTCAAGATTCAGTTAGAAGATCTCTTGGAGAAAGGATACATCCGACCTAGTGTATCACCTTTGGGTGCACTAGTGATTTTTGTGAAGAAGAAGGATGGATCACTTGGATTGTGCATTGATTATCGACAGTTGAATAAAGTAACAATTAAGAACCGATACCCACTCCCCAAGATCGATGATTTGTTTGATCAGTTGCAAGGTGCCCAAGTGTTCTCAAAGATAGATCTGAAGTCGGGGTACCATCAATTACGGGTTGTGTTCATGAGCCTCATGAACAGAGTATTTCGTACATTCTTGGATAAATTTGTGGTAGTATTCCTTGATGACATTCGGATATATTCTCGCAATGAGGGGGAGCATGAGGAGCATCTGAGACAGGTTCTGTAGTGTTTGAGAGAGAATCAGTTATATGGAAGCTTGTCAAAGTGTGCCTTCTTTATACCCGAGGTGCATTATCTTGGTCATGTTATATCAGGCGATGGTATCTCACCATTATGGATTGGCCAGCACCCACCAGTGTCATTGAGGTCAGAACTTTTATGGGCTTAGTAGGATATTATAGATGCTTTGTGGCAGGATTTTATAGAGTAGCTCATCCCATCACCTCCCTTCAGGGAAAGGGTAAGAAGTATGAATGGATAGAGAAGTTTGAGAGAGCTTTCCAGGAGTTCGAGAGAGCCTTGACTAGTGCACCGATTTCAGCAGTGCCAGATCCTTTAGTGGATCTTTTTGTATGTACTGATGCTTCATTAGATGTTTTAGGAGCAGTCCTTATGTAGGAGGGTCATCCGATAGCTTTCAAGTCTAGGAAGCTAAATACTCACGAGCTTAATTATCCTACTCATGACCTAGAACTCGCAGTAGTGGTTCATGCCTTAGTGAGATGGTGACACTTCTTTCTAGGTCACTGATTTGAGCTTCATTCAGATCACCAGAGCCTACAGTATATCTTTACACAGCCCAATCTTAATGCTAGGAAGAGGAGATGGATGGAGTTTTTGTGTGAGTATGATTTTGATGTTCATTACATCAAAGGGAAGGAGAATTTAGTTGCAGATGCCTTGAGTAGGAGACGACACGAGCTCTCATCTATGACTTTTGGTATAGATTTGAGGGAGCACATTTTGCATCACTTGTGAGAGGATGGATTATATGTGGAGGTTTGTCAGCTTATCCATTCTTAGAGACCCCTTGAGGGGAGATTTTTAGAGTATTCTTTAGAGTCCGATGGACTTCTACGTCATAGGGGATGCATCTATGTACCTTCTACGGGTGACTTGTGAGAGTTTATTATGCTTGAGGCTCAAAGAGAACCTTATGCAGCTCATCCAGAAGTTAAGAGGTTGCATGCCGATCTGAGACAGTTGTATCATTGGCCGGGCATGAGATTGCAGATTGCTAGCATAGTGGCTAGATGTATAGAGTGCCTGAGAGTGAAGGTAGAACATAGTCATCTAGGTGGGCTCCTACAGCCACATGAGATTTCCAAGTGGAAGTGGGATACTATATATATGGACTTCATTGTTGGTCTCCCTATGTCTTCTCACTGCCATGATGCCATCTTGGTGATGGTCAACACGTTGACCTAGGTTTCCCACTTCTCACCCATGCATACTAAATTCATAGCACGAGATGCAGCTCAGGTATTTTTGCTTGATATTGTCAGGCTTCATGGCATTCCCCATAAGATCATCTTTGATAGAGACTTCTTGTTCACATCAACCTTTTTGAGAGAGTTATAGGCAGCGTTGGGCACTAGACTAAATTTCAGTATGATATATCACCCTTAGACAGATGGATAGATAGAGAGGGTTAACCACATGTTAGAGGATATGCTACGTATGTATGTGATGGACCATCAAGTCAAGTGGGAGGAATACCTACATCTGGTAGAGTTTGCCTATAATAATGGTCATTATTCTTCTATAAGTATGTCACCATATCAGGCCTTGTATGGAAGACCATGCAGGACACCATTGAGTTGGGACGGGATTGAGGATAGAGTATCTACTGGACCCCAATTAGTCAAGGATATGGAGCATCAGGTAGTCTTGATTAGACAGCATCTTAGAGAGGCTTAGGACCGACAAAAGAAGTAGGAAGATGTGAAGTGGATTTATTGTGAGTATGTGGTTGGAGATAGGGTCTTTTTGAGAGTGCGCCCGTATAAGAGTCCAATCCATTTTAGAAAGGGCTCTAAGTTAGCACCTCGCTTTGTTGGACCTTTTAAGATATTGGAGAGGATAGGACCATTTTCCTACCATCTAGCCTTGCCACCCAGCCTGTCACACATCCATGATGTGTTTCATATATCTGTGTTATGGAAATATATTTATGATGAGTCTCACGTTATAGATTGGGATTCCTTGCAGGTGGAGTTGGACGGACAGCTGACACTAGAGCCCATTTGTATTATAGCCCGACAGACCCTTGCACTTCGACGCTGAGAGCTGGACCAGGTTAGGGTCCAGTGGGATTGTTATGATGAGGTCACAGCTTCATGGGAGGATGCAGCACAGATGAGATCTCAGTACCCATATCTTTTTGATGAACTCTAGAAGGAAGTTCATGCCTAGTAGGGGAGGATGTGAGGCCTCACCCTGACCCATCATAGCATTACCGTTTGATCACACTTTGATACTTTATGTTTTGATACATTGATACACTTTTTGATTATCTTGACAAAGACTCGAGATATTATGTTATGATGATGATTATATTGTATGGATTACAATATTATATGGATTAGACCTAGAACATGTGGTTGATTTTGATTATATATGTTTAGATAAGTGAATTGATGAGAATATCAGATCATGGTTAGACTTGCTTATTTCATGGATGTTATGTCATGATGATTATGGAATTATTATGTTTTAAACATTTCTGTATGAAAATTGCAATTAGAAAATTAATTCTGCTTATTGATTAATGTTGCTAAGTATGAATTGAAAATGTATATTGCACATGATTTTATTATCTTGGGCTACTTATGCTCGAGTTTAGTGTGCAGGAAAGAGAACCATGGAATTATTCAGAGAATCAGGGCTAAACACATGTGAATTGAGTAAGCCAAAGTTTAACCCAATAGGGGGTTGAAACCTCATTGTAATGTGATCTTTGTTGTAAACATAATCTGCATGTGTGTTAATAGTTTAAATTCATCTTGTTGTTTGGACATGTCATTGTGAATGTGATGTGTATTTTTTTTGGTGTCACTTGACACTTGTATTGTCCATGTGGATGGTGACATGTCAAATTAGGGCTTGAGAAAGAATCACCAAACCTTATAGAATGTTATATTAATCAAACTTGTATATAGATGTCTTGTAGGGATCACATCAAGTTGGAACTCGGAATTAAATTTTAGGGGTACTTTGGAGGGGTCAAAAGTGACCCTAGAGTATATTTTTGGCCAAAATTAGTTAACCCTAGGGGGTACCTTAGGTTGGGGGCTATTTTTTACCTATGAGAAATCCTAGATCACCATTATGGCTCTCCAAAATACCTACTTTTCAAAAGTGGCGAAAATGAAGATGGCCACATGCATTTAACATGTTCCACACTCCTTACTAAACTCACAATTAAGAGGGGAGACAAGAGGTAAGACAGAAGGACTAGAGGGCATGTCTCATTAATTGCTAGGTCTTGAGTACACTTCTAGGGGTCTTTTTAGAGGGTTTGGAGAAACTTAGTGGGTGTTCACCCACTCTCTAATTTTAGAGACAACTAGGGTTGGAGGAGAAAAAGGAAAGGATAAGGGCTTCTTCTCAACTAGATTCTTGCCATTTTTCTTGGACCAAGGTTGGTGGATTCTTGCCATGGAGAAATACTCTTGCATTTTAGCTTTTCATGTTATTATTTTTATGAATATGTAAATCTTGTATGGTGTTTATATATGTAAATCTTGTATAGTGTTGTTGTATGTAGATTTTGTTATTATGTGTTGGGTTGTGAATGTATTTGGATTTTGTATCATTTCTTGTTCTTTTAGATTGGGAGTGTTGTTCATGAGAGTTTAAGACATTACTCACCCTTTGGAAAGGGAAGCAGTGGCCTTGGGTGAAGGGGTTAGTTGGGCTCTCCATTGTAGTGAGAGTCTTTTCTCTTGGAGAAGAGGGATAATTTCATGGAGTATGGGCTCCATGAAGCCATGTTGTAAATATTATTTTTCATATAGAAATGACCAAATGTGTATATGAAAGGAATGTTAATGTAGCCTTGGAAAGGCATGGAAGAAAACTCTTGTTGAGGAATTTTAAAATGCAATGGCATTCTCCTCTTTGGAAAAGCCCACCTTCACCCTACTTCAATGGGTTTAGAAAACTCATTTGTGAATCCCTGGTTGGGAGTTAATTGTTGTTTTGTGTATATATGATGTTTGTGAGAATTTGGATGAGTTACCAGTTTAGCCTTGGTTCTCCAAGCTTGGGGGTGGTCTCCTTGAGACCTTGGTTGGGAGGTGAGCTTTTCATGGTTCTCATATAAATTGAAGATTTTGAAGTCAAGAAGATTGTGAAAAAGCTTGAGAAAAATCTCCATTTTTTGTGTAGTTGTGTGAGAGCAAATTTAGTGTTGTATGATTACTCATTTCTATTGAGATTCATTTCTTGTGGAGTGATGTAATATTTATATTCGAAAACTTTATCCAGAAAATGTATAGAGCTCTTATTCTTTATGTAATAGATTCATTAAAGGAAGAAAAGCAATGTAATCGTTTTCCATAGTATATATAATATTGTGGATGTATGTTCTTGTAATCTTCATAATGTATTTAATTGAAAGCTTCCAAGTTAAAAATACTTCATTCTTCTTTGGAAATCTACATTCCATTTCAATAGGTTCAATACTTGCTTTAAAATCTCTATTACAACTTCCATTCTTGAGAAGAAAAGATAAACATGAAACAATACTAAATCAACAAGTTAGTTATTAAAGTAAAAAGAAGATCAACTAATATCAATGTCCAAGTATAGTTCATTTAGTATATTGCTCTAATAGAATAAATCAAATGCATACATTTAACTCCAATAATGTAACCATGAAATCAATATGAAAGAGCTAAAACCAAATTAGACCCATGACATTTTTCAGATTTTAGAGAAAAAATACTCTCTGAAATTTGTATGGGAAGGGAAATAATTCTCCTTACCACAAAGAATATTCCCTTCCTAAGATGCCCTTCATAATTAAAATTAGCATCCTAATCCCCTAACATAAGCTTGTAGTTAAATACTAAATACTAAATTAATTTTACCTTACCTTTATGCCCATCCCTGTGGGCCCCACTCTTACCATCCTCCTTACCTCTTAAATCCCCTTGCTTTGGCATAGGATAGGAGTGTTTGTAAGTTTGAAAAGAGGTATTAAATGAAAAGGGGGCAGAAAATATGTTACTTGTTTCATGCACCACTTTTCCTCTTTATTGTTGACCTGTCTTTTCCCCTTACCCTGCAAATTTCCTTGATTTCATTTGCGTTGACTTTCCATAAAGTGCAGCACATTGGGTATGGGGAAAGACTTGAGGGGACCCCACCTTTTCATGAAACATGCGATGCTTTTCATAAAAGCCCCTCCTTGCTGAAAACTCACGCCATCTTTTGGCAACTAGGATTTCAAATTTACCCCCCACCCACTTGGCCAGTGGGCCATGGGGATAAGAGGGGGAGATGTGATAGGCTAGAAGATAGGTGAGGTGATAGGTTAGTAGATAGATAGATAGGTTAGTAAGCTAGTTAGTAGGTAGTTAATAAGTTATACTAGTAGGGTTAGTTAGATTAGTGTTTAGCATTGATAGTTAATAGATTATTATCATAATCAGATTTAATTAGTATTGGACAACTTATTAAAATAATATTCTACTCTATCCATTGGGTAATAATTAA
>MU217412.1:21454-34670 GCA_018584345.1 Thuja plicata | reverse complement strand
TATATATATATATATATATATATATATATATATAATTGCTAATATGGTTATGGATTTATATTTAATTATTGCCTAGTTCGAATAATAATGTAGCAATTCACATTGTTATTGAAATCGATTTAGCCTATTAGAGAAGTAGATTTATTCGACTAACTTTAAATGTATAGTTAGTTGTTAATTTACTTTTATGATAAATTGAAATATGTTGCCCTTGTGTTCAAAAGGGGTTAGAGGTCAATTTAAATTACTATTTGAGGTTAATTTAATATTCTATTAGGGAATTAATGGGCTATAGTTGCATGTGTATCTTTTAGGGGAGAATTTTATTTAATTTGATTTTAGTAGGATAATAATTAGACTAGATTTTGAACTAGTAGTTAATGTTGAAAGAGTAATTGGTACCAGACTTAGAATGGATTAGGTTTTAATCAAGGTTAAGAATTAAATTAATTTTCTAGGTCAACCTAATTCAACACATGATCTTATCAATCTAACTACCATCACGATACTACACGTGGTTAAACATAAAACCATAGTTAATTCAATCTGACCCAAGAGTTCATGTAACTCGTACATCAAGTTGATGCTCAACTTTGCATCCTAATGTGACGTAACCCTAATTCAACCTATGAATATACCTTGCAACTTGAAGGCTAACTTCGCCATATAATAACATTACCTCAACTCATCCATTGTTAGTTTTATGTACTTATGTTTTAAAAAAAATAAATTGTCTGTGTGTTTTGCCCTAGTTTTGGGCATGACATTATAGCTCTTCAGATGAATACTACTACATAGATGATCTAAATAGAGTATATCAACATGGAAATCATCAGGAGAGTAATCCAAGATTACGAGAAACACCCGAAGGTTTGAAGTGCACTCTACTAGAAGAAAGAATCCAAAGACCAGCAAGCGATATTTTCCTTCTGATAAGAAGGTGGCGACTCTATTGAAAAAATAATTTCAGTCAGTGACTCTATTGAGGGAGAAAACTCAGAAGCAGATAAAAATACAACCTAGAAGGGATGAGAAATTTTCCTTTAATTAGTAATAGAAAATCTATTACATGATGTTTACAATTTTGTGCAAAAGATTTTTTATTCCTGTTTATACCAGGCCTTTGGATCGTAGAAAGTTTCAATGCAGTTCTAATGAACTATTTTCACAACTTTCACCGAGGGTTCTTGAATTTTATGGAGATTATGATGAATCAGCTCTTGATCATTTGGATTCTTTTCATATATTCCTTGATACTTATGAGGTCCATACAAAGGATGATGCCATGAAATTGTTTGCATGGTCATTAAAAAATAATGCACAAGAAGTATATGAATCATTACCCACACAATGTATCTCATCATGGTGACAGTTTGAGAAATGGTTTCTTGGTACATTTCATGATGCCAGTGGTTAACAAGACAACATATGCTATGAACGATATGAAGACCAAAGTTGCAGCATGGAAGAAGATCCAAATTACAATGTTGAAGAGGAATCTGTACATGATTATATCAATGACCACGATGATGAGGAAGAAGACCTTCTTAGTACAGAGGAGCTTTCATATCTATTAGAGATTGAATATCATAAACATGTGCAGGAAAATGGTGCTATTTTTTTCTCAATCCACCACAATAAACAAGTTAATAGATCAGTATATATTCAGGAGGCACTAGACCAAGAAGATAATAATTTCCAAGAATCAAATGACAAAGATAAAATAGAACGACATCCAACATATGAATAGAAAGAATTTTCAGATGAAGACTCTTATGAGGAGGATAAAAAATCTTTCAATTCAACCTTTGAGTAGGAGTGGTATCAGACTTGTGAAAATAAGATTAAATTGGCCAAGCATGATGATGGGAATATGTTGAAGGAGAGTCCAAAATATTATTCAGATAATGAATACATTGTCTTGGTTGATGAAATACATGAAGCCATTAAACAAGATGATTCATTTGATAAAAGTATATATAATAATCAGCATCCATGAGAGGATTCATATGATCACAGAATTCTGCCAAATCTTTTATATAAGGAAACAATGGAAAAGGATCGTGCAAAATGTTGTGATAATTTTGTTAGAAATGATTTCTTTACATATTTAAATCCATTATCCAAGAGGGTTAAAGTATATACAGAAAGTACGGTTAGTATACTAAGTTTTGAAGATAAATGTCACAATATTGAAAATATGATATCATCAATAAAAGAACAGGCCAAAAAATTGTGTGATGATTCAAATCTTGAAACTTTGGAGAATATAAACAGAAATAGAAACATGAAATATTTTGCAAACATGTATGAAGGAAGATATGATCTTGCGATAAATTTTTCTCAGATGTTCGACAGAAAATCAGTTGATCAGAAGACAAAAGATGACAAAACAAATCATGGTGTCATGCTAAGGAGATTTAAAATGTTTCATAAACAGAATAAAATGTTTGACAGAGGGAAATAGTAGTGTTGATTTTGGGGGGCCCTAGGGCTACCCAATTTCATTTTGCATCAGATTTAATAATGATACTCAGTCTGCTTCTCCAGAGATAGCTAAGATCTTGTTGTGTCCAAGTATGAACACACATCTCTAGAAAGAGCCATTGGTGGAACCCAAATTTAAAATCAAATTTGAATGGTTAAATAATTCAGGGAAGTATTTTTGTAATTATTATCCTTATTTATGCTTGTTTTTCCTCTTTCCATTCATAATTCTATTATTGGATTTTTTCTGTCTTATGCATTTATCTTATCTAATTCCTTGGATTTTCCTGCTAAATCTGCTAGGTTTCATGTTTTAAACGGCTTGTATACATTTGAATTCATATTTGTAGCCGTTGTCCCTTTTTCACAGTTTAAATTTCATTTTAATATTACTTTAATGATTTGGATAGGGAATATTCCACCTTATTGGGCGCCTTTGAAAATGTCTTAGTCGCGAGATCTCCAGACCAAATGGAATATGCCTTTTTCATCAAGAGACTCAACGATATTCGTTGATTTTGTTTAAAGCTTGGTTTTAATCTGACGATGGTCGCGTGATTTCAGGATAAACCATGAGTTAACAAAATCTTCTTGCGACTTGGAGACTAAAGACATTTGTAAACCCAACGTCAAGGTGAACTTAAAGGTCAAAGTTAGAGTTTAAGGTAAAAGGAAGACAAGTACTTTTTAATCAAACGGTTGGCTTAAAGACTTAATGAAAAGATGCGCTAGATCTTACATTTAAGCGATTAAGCCTGAGTGCCATGTTGCAAAATGACATCATTATCCTCAGGTCAGATTGGGAAGTAAAGATCGAGAAGTTTCAATTTGATCAAATGGTTGACTTATTGGCTTAATGAGAAACTAATCAAAATCTAATGCATAAGTGATTAAGTCATGCTGACATCTAGCAATGAGCGGGCCCAGGCATTATGTGCTCAGTCTCAAAGTCTCATGATTAAAACTGAATATTCCATATTATCCAGCGACTAAGAGATAAAAAATTATATAAGACACGTGTTCAAAATGTGTTGTATAGTCGTGTTATCTCATGAGAAATTAGGGTTTTCACCGAGAATCAAGAGACTTGGCATGAACTGTCCGATGCAAATCAAGAAGATCTACGATAGTCAGTTGATTGCCAGATAAAGTTTGAAAAGTTGAATTCATTCAGCGATTAAGAGATAAAGGTGCAATTGCCAAGTCTCTGAATAGAAACCAAGGGTTTAAAAGGAGCTATTAAAAGCTTCAATCATCGAATCTCTGAATAGAACCATGGTTAAAGAAAAGATATCATGACTTGGAGACTAAGGAAATTTGTGAACCCAAGGTCAAATTCCAATTAAAACTAAATTCAGAGATTGAATTAAAGAGCAGACAAGTACTTTTTGATTGGATGATCAGCGTAATGGCTTAAGGCCAAGATGCACAAAATCTAATGTTCAAGCGATTAAGTCTGATCACCACGTGTCCCAGCCCCACTAAAAGACTAAGCGATGAAGGATGAAGATCTATGGTGCGGTTCACATCTAATCTACAATCGACGTTCACTCACGATGAAAAGATACGCGATCATTATCTGCTTTGAGTGTGTGATTGGATGACACGTGTCTCAGACGATGAAAAGGAAAAAATTCTTGAGTGGCATCAGATGAATTGAATTTTATTGTCTGTACATGTTTTTATATTATTATTTTTTCGACTAAGGGTTTTGGTTAAAATTTGATACGTCGACGTTGTCTGCATGCAGTGTTTCACAGGTGATACGAGGAAGATAAGGTGGTCTGGATTGAAAGATTATAAAGATCAAAGACATGCAGATGAACATTAATCTACCTTGCAGAAGTTAAAGAGATATCAGAGATCTATAACAGATTCTTAATAAACTATTTTGATTATATTATCTCTTTGGTCGATAACTGTTTCTGAAGGATGATAATTCATTCCTTAATTGTAATTGTGGCTGTTCAGTTGTTGATCTTAGGGATTAGGTTTAGTAGATGAACTATTGCATTTATCTAAAGCTTGTTTGCATCCTTTGAACATTACATAAATAAGGATATCGGGATCAATGCAAGGGGCATCTTAGGATGATACTATTATTATAGTCAGGTTGGATTACTTTTGATCAACGACTGCAACATGGATTGAATTGTACCATTTTCTAAAATTAATAAGATAAGTAGACCTTTTTCTTTCACCTATGGGAATAGATATCTTTTCATTTACAATCAGTCCCTCGAATAAACTAATTTGAACTTCTTCAAAGTGATATTTTGATGTATATGCTTCCTAATATGGTTCATTGTTATTATTCTCAGTTGGTTTTCTCATCTTGCATGGTTAAAATGTTGTTGATTGAGGCCTCGGTCAATTAGTCTTTCATTTGAGAAAGTAATATCCTATTTAGAAATCTTTGAATTCATTTTAAGGTTGTATATTCATTCTATAACGGCTTTGAAGTGATAGTTTTCTAGAAAAATTGCCTATGAGGTTGCACAAAGGATTGGATGATATTGACTCTATTGACCATGAAGAAATTAGGCACTGATCTACATTCGTGTTGGATTTTGGTCATTTAATTCATTGTTCACAGTTTTGTGATAATCTCTCCATATGCACTATTCTTTTATTTACATACACACAAACATTCTTAATACATTGATATTTTCAGTTAGCATTTGTGATTTACAGCATTCAGTTCAAGTGTTCTTTCAATTGCTTTGCCACATTTTGGAGAAAGAGAGTGTTCAGGATCCATCATCTGCTATAAAAACCTTGGAACTTTAAGAATAAGTTCAAGGAGTAGGCCTACCATCCTTGTTTCTGTAGAGCCAAAATTTCAAAGGGCTTTATACCTAATTTTGTTAAAACCTTGTTAGTTAGCCAAATCACTTGGGTTTCCCATTATTGGATTGGCAAGTCCATAGGAAATCCAATCTGTTGATTTGAGCACCAACATCTAAATCTCAAGCTTCATAAAAGTTTAATTCCTTCTTTCGGGTCGGCTGTTTTGGGTTCCGAAATGATGACTCTTAAATTATATTTAATATAGGTCCACTTCTAAAGGTATGGGTCTAATGGGAATTTAATTCTCCTATGTAGGTCTCTCTACAAGATTGTGCCCTAGATTGATATAAAAGGAAGCTTTCTCCTCTCATTTTCTCTAACCAAAAGCAACCATAACCATCATCAAGCATAATCACAAGCGCTCAAGACTTGAAGAGACAAGCTAGGAAGAAGTATTTGAGGCAATAATCTTCTCTCAAGCATTGAAGCATCCAATTCATCAAGGAGATCCATTGGTAGCCATTGAAGGATTCAAGATCTATGGAGCCCTCTTGTTGAAGATTTCCTCATCCACATTCCTCCCAGCCTCTTCCTCTTCCAAGATCCATTTAAGATTGGTGTTGAAGATTTACAAGCAATTGATTTGAGACATTCTACATTCTACATTCTACATCCATTTGGTGCATACATGCTTGTGGATTCACAGATTTGAATCCGCCATAAGGGCTTCTATACAAGCAAGGTGAATTTGTTTATTTACTTTGTTTACTTATGCAATTTCAATTTGATTATAAGGTTAATTCCAAAACTGGGGTTTGACCAAGGAAAATCCCTCCCCCCCCCCCCCNGGTTAATTCCAAAACTGGGGTTTGACCAAGGAAAATCCCCCCCCCCCCCCCCCAATAAACAATCCATTTTTCTTGTAGGTACAGGTTCGGAACATCGGATCAGGACAGAGATTCAGATACCCTTTTCGACAAACTTTCAGGATCTAAAAATAGAATTTCAGTCTGAGACTTTTTAGGTCAATTCTGCCCTAGGGTACAATCATAAATTCTAGCCAATGGTGACATTGACTTGAGGGTACAAATCAGAACTGTCTCAGAATGGAAAAATATTTCTGAGTTTTGTTCGTCTCTGCGTTTCTATTCCAAATCCGGTCTCAGATTTTCCAGAAACTCAACACAGCCTTCAGAAAACAACATTCTTCAGATCTGTAATATCTCAGGGTTAGTACATTTCTCCTATCTATTTCAATTAATATTATCAATCAATCTAAATATTTCACAATCAAATCAACAAAACGGGTACTTAAGATCTTCCCTTTTTATTCTTGTTTCCAAATGGTTGATTCATTTATGCATTGATCCTTCCTTTTGGGTTAATCAATTTGGATCTTTCATTTGCATATCTAAGGATAGAAGGAGAGCATCTTGTTTACCCCCATAACATATTTAAATGTAATGTCTCTTATGTACCAAGTTAAATGTCACATTTTAGATGTTACAACACCTAATGTGAGCTATTTTAGAATATTTGAAAGTTGTTGTTATATTCTGAAAGATTATTGAAATGGTAAATTTGATTCAAGAAGTGTTGAAGGAATATTTCTTGGATATTCAACTAAGAGTAAAGCTTATAAATGTTTGAACAAGACTTTTAAAAAAATCATTGAAAGTGCAAATGTGAGATTTGGTGAATTTGCTGAGAAGAATGATGAGGAAACATGAAAGAACCAGAAGATTACATTAGATTTTTCTACATGGAAGAACCTGATACTTTACCGATGCAGATGCCTAACGTTACCATGCAATAGGGTAATGTTATTGGGAAACAAGAGGCACAGACCAAGAATCAATAAAATGTTGCAACTAAAGATCATGAACAACAACCCAATGAACCTATAGGAGAACACAATGATGAACAAATAATTGAACCTATACTTGCTAAATATGTGAGGAGACATCATCCACAAAATCAAACTATTGGAGATAAAAGAGCTGGCATGATGACTCGAAGTAAGTTGAAAGAAAACACATATTTAATTTGTGAATTTGAGCCTAAGAATGTTAGAGATGCACTAGAAAATGAAGAATGGATCACTGCAATGAATGAGGAAATTGAGCAGATAAAGAAAAACAAGACATGGACATTAGTACTAAGACCGAGTGATAAGAATGTCATTGGAACCAAATGGATATTCAAAAACAAATTGAATGAGAATGGGGACGTAACCAGAAATAAAGCAAGATTTGTTCGCAATGGGTATGCACAAGAAGAAGAGATTGACTATGGAGAAACTTTTGCACCCGTTGCTAGACTTGAAAGAGTTATAATATTACTTGCATATGTTGCATATAAAGGATTCAAAGTATATCAGATGGATGTTAAGTCTACATTTTTTAATGGAATACTAGAAGAAGAGGTATACATTGAACAACCTGAATGATTTTTTGATACTGATTAGACAAACATGGTATGTAAGTTACACAAAGCTTTATATGGATTGAAACAAGCACTGAGAACATGGTATGAAAGACTACACTCCTATCTTATATGTATTGGATTTATTAGAACAAGTGATAACAACAATTTTTATTTGAAAGGAGGAAATGATGATAAGACCCTTATTGCTGAAATTTTTGTTGATGATATTATATTTGGAAGAAATAATAACCTATGCACATCATTTGCTAATGAAATGAGGAAATAATTTAAAATGTCAATGTTTGGAGAGATCAATTTTTTTCTTGGCTTGCAAATTTTACAACAGACTACAGGTATCTACATTACTCAATAAAAATACATCAAAGAAGTATATAAGATAGTCAAAATGGAAGAATCAAAACCAGTCAGAACACCTATGGTGACAGGATGCAAATTGACAAAAGAAGACAAGACACCTAAGGTAAATAAGACTTTGTATAGATCTATGATTGGAAAGTTGATGTATGTTGTTCACACAAGACTAGACAAAGCACACGCTATTGGAATTGTTGCAATATTTTTTGCTAACCCCAGAGAATCACATATGATTGCTGTAAAAATAATTTTTAGATATTTGAAGAACACTGAAGACTATGGACTATGGAACACAAGAGAAGGCAAGTTCGACCTGAAAGTTTACACTGATGTTGATTGGGCTGGGAACATTGATGATAGAAAGAGCACAACTGGTGGAGCATTTTTTATTGGAGAAAGATTGGTTACTTGGATAAGTAAAAAGAAAGGATGCATATCTCAGTCAACAGAAAAAGAATAATATGTTGTCGCTATTGCAAACTATTTAAACATAGCATGGATAAAAAAACTTTTGAAAGGCATGAATGAAGAGATCACTGACCCAGTGATAATTTATTGTGATAATACAAGTGCAATAAATATCTTAAAGAACCCTGTGATGCATGCAAAAACAAAGCATATATCTATCAAATATCACTACTTTAGGGAACAAGTACAAGATAAACAAGTTGTACTAGAATATGTACAATCAAAAGAACAAATTGTAGACATATTCACTAAACCCTTACTGAAGGATACATTTGAGTATTTGAGAGGTAGACTAGGGGTTCATCCCTTGTCTATTTGTCACTAAGCTGACTAGGAGGTTGCATCAACCTACATGAAATAAGAATATCAATCATGTTGATGCAAAGCTAAATTGGACTGACACAGACATATCAGCACACTGCAAGGTACTTATTTTACTGCACCGGAAACTAGAGATATTTATTTTCCTAATGGAGAGATGTATATTTTATTTTTGGCATTGTTGTCAAAGGGAGAGAAGATTCAATTAAATTTCTATCCATTAAAGGGAGAAAAGAGAAAGGGAGAGAAATGACATATCTATCTACAGAGAGATTCAAGAATAGAAGAGTCAAATCAACAAGGAGAGTCTGCATGGTGAGTTTTTAATGTTGAAATAGTTTATATATTCAAGCTAGGGAGAGCTATAGAATTTTGTAATTGTAGAACAAGAGTTTGGTATTATATGGAATTTTTCTACTACATATTTCATATTATGTTTCCATCAATGCCAAAGGGAGATATTGATGAACTAAAACTAATTGTATG
This sequence comes from Thuja plicata, assembly GCA_018584345.1. Taxonomy (NCBI): domain Eukaryota; kingdom Viridiplantae; phylum Streptophyta; class Pinopsida; order Cupressales; family Cupressaceae; genus Thuja; species Thuja plicata. Next base: position 25,316 of record MU217412.1, on the reverse strand, counting down.
TTTGAAGTCATTTGTTGATAGTCAACCGAGTTATAGATGTGATGATAAACATTATCAGTTAATGTATTGTCATTGATGTTAACTTATTTGAGTATCATTATGGTAACAAACATCTAGTATGGATTGAATATCTAGAAAAAATAAAGTTTATGTGGTTGATAAATGAAGAGTTATGTATACACCAAGAGACATTGAACACTGAGTAAAATATAGTGTATACCAAGCACAGTGATATCCGAGCTAGATATCACTGATGCATCATAATGTTGACCGAGAAATTTAATCAAACGGAGGCGGACTAGAATGATGAGCTGGAAATTGAGGATTCCAGGGTAAAAGATAAGGTTTTTTATGTTGGTCGAATGGTTATGAAAATTTAAGGAAGATCGGACGATGAAGATTGAAATGTGTTTTTAACACAACTGTTGAGGAAGGTTTAAGTGACAAAATCAACGATGGAGATTAAAAGGCAGAATCTAAAGGATGGAAATTAAATGAGTTATGTCTATATAAGAGACAATAGATTCATTATGAATCACATGATGCTATGATGCACACATACAAAGTTTATGCATGACTGATCAAACTGGTTAAAGATAGAACTGGGCATTTTTTTGCAGACATCACCGAGCGACAGAGGAAAGAGCATTACCGAGTAGAACATAGTATGAATAATTAGATGAAGTGAAGTGAAGAAATTGATCAGAGTTATTATGTACTTAGCATAGATCTTAAAAACAAAGTTGTATTTGAATCAGATCATTACTGTATCAATTTAACCAATGTTACAGATAAATCTCTTAACCGAGTAGGACGTGAAAATATTTATTATGACATTCTAATGAATGTTGAGTGTTTTCTTGTTGACCTCATAGTGAATGCATGGTTAAGAGAGAACTGTTAGTTTTAAATCCTCTAACCAGGTCACATTTAAGAGTGTGCATTGTAATCTTTAACAGGGTTGGCTCTTAACCGAGCCCACTTCAGAAGAGTGAAATATTTTGGGTTACCAGTCCCAGGTGGTTTTTTCCCTTAGCAGGGTTTCCACGTTAAAAATTTGTGGCAATGTGTACGATTTTTGGGGATTGTTATTTTTCTTTACACATTACTTTATCTACATTGATCGGTAAATACAGTATTAATTTATTGCTACTTGGTAATCAACTAAAAGATACATTTTATATTTCACTGAGTTGAATTATATGTTTGAAATTGTTTGTATATACATCTAGAGGAATTTGGGACTATAGGATAACTGAGAACCAACTGATTCACCCCCCCCNTTCCCCCCCCCCCCCCCCCCTCTCATTTATTCTAACACTTATCCCATAAGGACAAGGATGTTTAAGCCTCTTCAAGCCAAGCATTTGTACCATCTCTTCTGATACCAAATTATAAATACTACCTCAATACATAATAACCTTATAACATTTACCTTCTGATTTGCAAATAATCCTAAAAAAATTTATCCTTTTTATAGGTTCAACTTCCTTATTACTCAACATGATTCTCCTAAGCATAATAGATTCTCCCATCTTAGGTTCTGCTACACTTTCCACAAGTGCATCATCAATCTGCTCCTCATGTGCAACAAGATTATTTCTACCCAAGCTTTTACTAGATATTTTGGAGCATTGAAAAGCTTCATGTCCTATGCCACCACATTTGAAACAAGTTCCTTTGAATTCCTTGCTACCATTCCCTCTTCTCCTTTGTATCCTCTGATCAAGTTCCTCTCGATGGTATGCTTCTCATTATATTTCTACTTTCTTGCTTATCCTTTCCTCTAGGATTACTCTGTCTTCTTTTTAACTTATCTTCTACCCTTAATGCATAGTGATAAGCATCCTCTACTATAGAAATATGTAACATACTCATCACATCTTGAATGTTTAATCTCAAACCATTAATATATCTAGCCACATTCTCCTTAGATATCTCTTGATGTCTAGATCTGATTGTCATCTTGTAAAGATCTTTAGTGTATTCCTCCACACTCATGTTCTTATTTTTCAAGTTCTGTAAATTCATGAACAATTCCAATTCATAATCCTCCAATATGAATTTATCCTTTAATCTAGAAACCATTACCCTTAATCTAGTGATTTTCATTTCACCGTGTTTCTCTCTATCTTTCTGGAATTCTTTCCACCATAAGGAAACATGACCCTTCAACTTATTTTACGCTAACCTAACCCTCTGTGGATCTCTGATATCTTCAAGCTCAAATTAATCTTCTAGCTCACCAATCCAATCTATCAAATCCTCAAGATGCAATGAACCATAAAAGGTAGAAAATTCCATCCTATGACTTTTACATACTTTTTCCATTTCCCTTAATAATATTTCTTCATCTACAAGGATCTCAACATCTACAGTCTTAAGATCTTCAACAAGTTCCTCATATTCATCTTCAGTCTTAGGATTTCTTCATGTATCATCTTAAAATGGAAGCACTTTCATGTTAAGAATGTTTATCTCTCCTTAGGGGATTTTTTCACCTCCATCATATCATCCTCCCATTTTTGCATCATCCCCTGCTTCTGTGCCTGATTAGGACCCTGATTGGGCCTCTCTGGGCACCTTCTACCCCACCTGGCATGTTTTCCAGGGGTTCTGACCCCCTGGGTCAAGGTTGACCTCAACCTTGACCTAGGTTAGGGTTGACCTTGACCTTGACCCTAACCAAGGTTCCCCTTTCAAATCTGGAAGCTTGTTGGCTGCCCGGGGTCATCCAAAATTCAATTTTCCCACTTCTGGGTCGGCTATTTCAGGTTCCAAAGCGTTGATTCCTAAATTATATTTAATATAGGTCCTCTCCTAGGGGTAAAGGCTTTAATGGAAATCTAATTATCCTATGTCAGCCTCCTTAGAAGATTGTGCCCTAGTTTCATATAAAAGGGAGCCTTCTCCTCTAATTTTGTCTAAGCATTATCAAGTAACAAGTGCTAAGGCAACTAAGCATTCAAAGGACATTCAAGCATCCATTATTCTACATGTTTTCAAGCTCTCAAGTTGTTCAATTCTTCCTCTCAAGAATTCAAGTTCTCCATTGAAGATCAAGGATTAAAGCTTTCAAGCCTTTGAAGGGATTAGGTTCAAACATTTAAGATTCATCATTCAAACCCTAGATCTAGTCATCATGGTGGTGTGATCTTCCTTCAAGATCCTTTGTGCATCCTCAAGACACATTCATCCTCTCTTCAAGGTGGATTTCAAGCATACAATCAAGGAGGTTTATGGTTTCTAAAGCCCATGCTTTCATACTTACATATTTGCTTACATTTGAATTACAATTGCATATCTATTGAATATCACATCTTCATTGTTAGATTCAATTCTAATACTTGCTAACATTCTATACTTTATTGATTTCAAGTTTAATTCCTAAATCGGGGTTTGATTAAGGCAAACAGCTCCCCCCCCAACAAACAAATCTCTTTTTCTTGTAGGTACAGGTTTGGGACTGCAGATTTGGACTCAGATCTGGATACCCTTTTTGACTTTCTATCAGGCTCCATGAACAGATTTTCTGTCAGACCTGTGTAGGTCAGGGTCGACATTATTGGGTCAAGGTTGACATTTGTGGGTCAAGGTCAACCTTTTTTATAAGACGGTGTCAGATCAGAAAAAGATATCTGGGTTTTGTTCATCTCTACGTTCCAGTTTCGGATCATACTTCAGTTTTTCCAGAAACAGACTACAGACCTCATAAAACAACATTCTTTGATCTGAATTATTTTAAGGTTGGTTCTTCCTCCTATCCTTTTCAATTACTATAATAAATCATATTTACTTAATAATTAACAGAATTTAAGATCCTTCTTGTTATTCTCTTTTCCAAATAGTTGATTCATTTGTG
>MU217412.1:0-17808 GCA_018584345.1 Thuja plicata | reverse complement strand
GCCTTGGGGATCTGCCCCTTGACCCCATTAGGGGCTCTGCCCCTTGACCCCGCCTGGGGTGCTACCCCAGGACCCCGCAAGGGGCTCTGCCCCTTGACCCCGAGCTTGGGGCCCATATAGATATGTCTGGGGGGAAACCGTGCCGAAAGAAACTAAGTCTGATTAGGTTCCACATACATAACATCCTTCTCCTCTCATTTTCTCTAAGCATTATCAAGTAACAAGCGCTAAGGAAACTAAGCATTCAAAGGACATTCAAGCATCCATTATTCTACATTTTTTCAAGCTCTCAAGGTGTTCAAGTCTTCCTCTAGAGCATTCAAGTTCTCCATTAAAGATCAAGGATTCAAGCTTTCAAGCCTTTGAAGGGATTAGGTTCAAACATTCAAGATTCATCATTCAAACCCTAGATCTAGCCACCATGGTGGTGTGATCTTCCTTCAAGATCCTTTGTGCATCCTCAAGACACATTCATCCTCTCTTCAAGGTGGATTTCAAGCATACAATCATGGAGGTTTATGGTTTCTAAAGCCCATTATTTCATACTTACATATTTGCTTACATTTGAATTACAATTGCATATCTATTGAATATCATAGCTTCATTGTTAGATTCAATTCTACTACTTGCTAGCATTCTATACTTTATTGATTTCAAGGTTAATTCCTAAATCAGGGTTTGACTAATGCAAACCCCTCCCCCCACCAACAAACAAATCTCTTTTTATTGCAGGTACAGGTTTGGGACTATGGATTCAGACTCATATTTGGATACCCTTTTTGGCTTTTTGTCGGGCTTCGCGAATAGATTTTCTGTCAGACCTGTGCAGGTCAAGGTTGACATTATTGGCTCAGGGTTGACATTTTTGGGTCAAGGTCAACCTTTTTCATAAGACGGTGTCAGATCAGAAAAATATTTCTAGGTTTTGTTCGTCTCTGCGTTCTAGTTCCGGACCATACTTCAATTTTTCCAGAAACAGAGTACAGACCTCAGAAAACAACATTCTTTGATCTGCATTATTTTAAGGTTGGTTATTCCTCCTATCCTTTTCAGTTACTATAATAATTCATATTTACTTAATAATTAACAGAATTTAAGATCCTTCTTGTTATTCTCTTTTCCAAATAGTTTATTCATTTGTGCATTAGCCCTTCTTTTGGGTTGATCAACTTGGATCTTCCATTTGTGCACTTGGGAATAGAAGAGGAGCATCTTATCTTCTCCCTAATCACAATTGCAATATACAATCAATAAAATTAAATTAAATGTAAATTAGGGTTAAGGAACTCAACACACTCTAAGAAAATCAAACAACAATTAATAAACAATCTCCTTATCCCCTTTCTTCCCCTTTACACTTCATAATCCAACCAAAGCATTTTTTATCTCAGTTCTCATTTCATTCTTGAAGTCTTCCATCATTTTTTCTAACCTTCTAGGTTTCATCCTTCTAGATGACATTTTTTCAATCCCTAGGTGCAACTGCCTTAGCTTCGATGATTTCATGACAACGTGCCAATTTCCTCTCACTTGGTGATCTATCCAACACACTTGCAACTTGCTTCCAAATCGGCGACCAATTTACCCTTGGAATGCCTAAATGTAACTAATTTCTTAGCAGACAAAAACTCCTATGCAATCCCCTTACGCAAGTCCTTTGTAATTGCAGGCCAAATCCACACTTTGCCATTCCTCAATATATTCAATTAGGACTTCACAAGCTCAACAATTCATATCTTTTAACACAGGAACATTAACCTTCCTCTGATACCACCTAACACAGTCATAGAAGGAGTTTCTTTAATGAAGATGGTCCAACCATGAAACAAGATTCAACACAATAAAAACAACCAACTCAGAAATAAGAATAGATAATCAACATGCTACACAAAATCTTTTGATTTTCACAAAATCAAATATTTACATCACATCAGCCTGCAACATGTAGATTACATATTATTTGGCATAAATGCCTGATTGCAATAGAAATATCAATCAAAACCCTAATGCTAACCTTACAAGGTTATCTCCTGAGAACTCCTCCCCTTTTTCCCCTAAAAAAATATCAAATGCCTCAATATATAGAGCCTTCACAACACATATGTCAGCCAGATCAATTATATTTTCCAAGACTAAGAATACATAACGTGTGCAAATATAGGCTACGACCCAAATCATGAGATCTCAATGCCAATATGTGGAAATGATGCATGATCCAAGAGGGACATTGACCAAAGATTCAAGAACATCGTGATATGATTCACAAAGCTTTGTCGATCAAAAAATTGCTTTGCGACATCATAAAACTACATCTAACCATTAGAACATGAAGAACACACAAAAATGACCATGAATATTTAATATCTCCACAGTGAAGTATCTAAATGAGGTGTGAACCTATACATAAGTAAAATGTGATGTCGAGAACAAACCATGAGGTTCAAAACATAAAATGTTCCAAAACCAAGGAACGCCACCAAAAACTTAGAAATATGGAAAATAGGAACAAAAATGAAAGGAAATATTTTTCGGTGATTCAAGATTTCCAATGACCCAAGCATACTCTTACATCATATTCCTATAGTAGATAGTTAATTGGGTTCAACATGAAAACTGTCATCATTGAGTTCATTTTTTGAGGAAAATTATGTCGAGTGTTGTTGGGGATCTTTAGGAGATGAAGGAATGGTGGAAGAGGTGGAGGCTACATTTGGGTCATTTCTAGACATAGGTTCATGATTTTAATTATGCTTGGAGGTAGTGTCTTGTTTCTCTTTAGATGAGTCATTAGGATCTTCAACTTTGATTATACCCTCATCAAGGAGATCTTGGATTTATGTTTCAATTCCATGCAATTCGAGGTCTTATGCTTGTTGTTCCTATGATACTTACAATAGTTACTGAAAAATTCATATCTCCATGTGGTCACATTAGGTAATGTGATAAGATTGTGCTCAAGAAGCTCTTTCAAAGCCAACTCAAGATATTATCCCAAAGGTGTAAAATTTCAATCCAAGGGGTATTTCGACTCATATGTGTTTATAGAAGAAGTGCTTTGATACCTTGGTGAAGAAGAGCCTAGGTGCCTTGGTGAAGAGGAAATATTATGTTGCTTGGATTTATAATTTTGATTTTCCATTATTTGTTGTTCCACCTTGTATCTAGCCATTTAAGCATCTTTTGAAGTTTTTGTTCCTCATGAGAACTCATTGATTTTTTATGTTGGACTTTAATTTCATAAATGTCTCTCTTGAGGTCTTGGATTTATTGATCCAAAGAGTCCATGAAAATGTATGAGATTTTTTATCTTTTACCAAGGGAAAAAGTATATGTCAAATGATATTGTAATCGAGGAAAGTGACTTAATGTCTAAGCTAAAGTTTGACTAATGATGGATATTCAAGGACTAAGGATATGCCAAAGTGAAATGATGCAAGGAATGGAATAATCAAGATATACAAGGACTAAATGTGTGACTAGGTGAGACATAAAGACTATATAAGGACTATGTGAAATAATGTGATATGAAAGGACCTAAAATATGAGAATGAAAGAGGTATCTCTGGAAGATATGAATAATGAATGTTTTATCCTTTATTGTGTGTGTAATAATGCTCTTCTAAAAAATAAATTTTTTGATCTCAAGGGCTTAGGTTCAAAGTCTATAGTCGGACCATTTTGGAGATCTTGGTAATGGTGTAGGAATGTGCGATGTTTCAGAAAAAGTTTATGGTTATTTTACAAGAAATATCTCCTCTTTTTAATAACCTTTGGGTTGCACTAATTTTTCTAGATTGGAAGTATAAGGACCTTTTGATGAGGAATAACTAGTTTAATGCTTTAATTGTTAAATGTGGTGTTGATTGTTTGAAGATGTTTATGCTGAACACACACGCAATACATAATGGTTGTTTGATTTTTTGCAATAAAAATACATTCAAGTACAACCTAAGGTTGGGGAGGACTATACTTGTTGAATCCTCACTTAGATAAAATCCAAGTTGTACTTATTCAAAGAGGATAGCCTAGAAGTTTGGTAGCATTGGCTCCCCTCCATGGATCTCACTTCTCAGGAATACCAAACTTTGCATTCCTTGGGGCATTAGTTCCAGAGGGATTTCTATCTCACTAGGAACCACAAGGATGTGGGGTATCTTCGGCATGCACGTCTCACAATGTTTGAGTCAACAAGTTGAAGGATTTTGGCTACTAAAACAATTGGTTTCTAGTCAAAATTTGAAGGACCAACACATTACAAGCATCCATCAATCCATTTATAGCTCTAACCAATCCTACTAGGGGTTTAATATATGCAAGGTATGCCGCCTTTCAAATTGGCACTGTATGGTAAGTGCTAATATCAGTTAGACTTGGATTTGGCCTTATCCTTCATTTATATAGTTAGACCAAATTGAAAGCACCACTTGAGGTTGTTCCCTTGGGGTGAGTACCTCTTTTCCCACCAAGGCAGGCCCCTCTAAAAGATAGAACAAATTTATCTTGCACCCAATATCCATGAAGGGGAGGAGAGAGGATAGGTTTTTTCTATCTTGGGATACACAAATAAAAAGTGTACACAAGCACACCAGACATGTCAAACACATGGGTTTTTTTTAGTGCACCAATTGAAGTGTGATTTATGCTAGAATTAGACAATCAATTTCAAACATCACATTCATTGTACCATGCATCAAACAACGCCAATAGTTTTAAAATCACAGTCTTCGCCAAATGACCTGCATCAAATGTCATTAGTAGTTTTCAAGATATAGTCTTCATCGAATGAAAAATAGATGCCCTGCACAAAAGAGACACAAAGATTAGCCCTCAAGATCAAAATCAACTCACTAAAGAGAAAATTAAAACCTATTTTAACAAAGAAAAAATTAAATTAAAAAATGAACTAATCCAAACACACACAAAGCATCTAACCTAAGAAACAAGCTAATTTATCCTAATTTAGAAAACTAGATAAACAAACTAGTTTAGACTAAACAAAATCTAAAAAATAATAATTAAATCTAAATTAGTAAAATCTAAAAACTAATTTATTTATAATCCAAATCTAATTACCAAAAAAAAATTCTAATCTAAATTAGCTAACTAAAAATCTAATCTAATTTAAAAAAAAAAAAATCTATCTAATTTAAAAATGGAAAAAATAATCTAATAACAAAAAAATCTAATCTAAATCTAAATTGATCTAATCTAAACTATAGGCTAAAAACTAAATTAAAAATATCTAAATCTAAATCTAATTAGTAAACTAACATTTAAGAAAACTGTTTAATAAGCTAAAAAGACTAATAAAAAAATCTAAACTATGAATTAATAAAAACTAAAAACTAACATTAATGATAAAAAAAAATTAAAAAATAATTATAGTAACTAAAACTAACATAATACTAAAGATGTAAAAAAAAAAACTAACGTTAGTTCTCATAATAAAAATTAACAAAATTAAATCTAACATCACTAATAACCTCAAACTAACATTATGTTAGGTTTGGGAAAACGTATGACTTAGTTACTAAGTATGCATCTATTTACTAGCAGTTGTATGTTTTTGTGTATGGAATAGTGAGTCGATAGGAGATTTGATTTTCACCTATAAAACTCTATGCCACATGAATAACAAATTGTGATGAGGAAAGGACCAACAATTTTATTTTGATTGTTGGGAAACTTTACAATATATACTTTCATTTCATTTTTCATTTTGTTTCTATGTACATGATTACAATATGACATTTTGTGTATTGCTACCACTATAGAATCCCTCTTCACATAATAAATGACACTGGATTTTAGTTTTGCAAACTATGACAACAATGAATGGAGTGAAGCTTGAAAATTTGAAGCTATAAGATATACCTCGATTTAAATGTAGTTATAGTAGTTAGAGTTTATAAGTTCTTTTTCGATAACACAATGTATAAAAACAAAATCATTGGAGAAGAAATAAAAAAAATTAGTTGAAGAGAAAGGGTGAAATGTCTCTAGTAAATCACTAACCAACAATTAACATGTGCAGTTTGTTAAGTCACATTCCAAAGAGCTCACATAAATGCTTAATCCAGCTGCCTAGAAAACACCAAGATAATTTCCAAAAGTTAGTCAACAATGAAGGGAAAGAAATCATCCACAGAAGGAAGGTAACCGTACCAAGATAAATACAATTATCTTTAATATGAAACATTTACAAGTATAATGTGTGGAACCAAAATTTCATTGGAACAATCATTATTACACCAAAAGTTGTAATCACAAAATTCATTCAAAAAGCTCATGCAACCAAATCACATGGAAAGTTACCAAAACATTATAGATGTTTCCTATAATTTAATATGTTAACTACTCTGAACAAGAAATATCTTCTAACAATGTTTAAATATAAAATATCTCATTAATTCGATTAACAATATCAAGTCATTGATTCTAATAAAAAATTCATAACTATTTACAATTCTCTTCAAATCCAAGTTACGCGAAAAAGGCAGTCAGAGAGGCTAAAAAATTTCTAGGAGGAAAATTAATTTTCAAGGAGTAAAGCTCCCACAAATAGCCTATCGGCTAATAATTTATAAATTCTATAATTTTTATTAAAGTTAAAATTATTATTTATGGGAAAGGATTTAGTAGTTACTCTTGTGATAGTACTTGTTGATTTAATGTTTTATGTTTTTCATAATATTGTACAAATGACTTTAAAATTGTTGTTGTTGATGATGACTATCTATGATTGAATAATTAATTAAAAATGAACATATTTATTTGTTCCTTTCTTCTATAACTTTGATGCAGAGATTCCAGGTACACCAAACAATCTCTTAGGATCCATCTTGTTTTCATCATGAGAATAACTGTTCAGAGACAAAACAACACTTCTAAGGCATGTAATCACTAAACCAATAACCTATAAGATAGGTTTCTCAATCCTATCAAAGGAAATATTACCATCCATAATCTATCAATAATATTAAGTTCATCAACTCAATCAATCAATGCAATGAGGATCCAAACGAACATCATAGATAATGCCATTATTCAACATTCCATTTCATTGTCTTTAATGAACAATCAGTTAAATGACATCATTACCTGTCAACCAAAACCTTCTACCATCACACTAATAATGTTGAGCTTATCATCCTTCAACCTCAAGCCATGCCAACTGACATTTCCTTCCTTAAGCTTTGTCCTCTTAATCACAGATCCCTACACACAACTTCATTTGATCATAAATAATAACACAAACAAAAGTATTGTCCTTTGCAAGGATAGTCAGTGGACTATTATCCACAACCAACTATTTTTTTCACCTTCAAACATGGTAACAAGATCACTAACCTCCATTCAACATCATTGAACACACACTCCAAATTAGAAAACAACAATAGTTACTTGTAGCCTGTTACACAACTTAGGACTGTCTTTGTCCTTTTGATAAGTGTCTTACATTCTTGGTCATTTATGCTCCTAGGGATAACACAAGTCTCTAGACCATCTCTATGCCAATTAAAGGTGATTAGGAATCCATCAGATTGACAACCAATATCCCTTTCATAGATGCAAAAACAAGAAACTTAAGTCTTTAAATGAAGGAGCTATTCAAACATGAACAACATTGTCAATTCATGACAGGAAACAACAGTATTAAGATCCCTCCTCCCACCCGTGGTCTTTAAGGTATGGGAGTGGGGAAGGGAACGAGACCCCCTCTCCCCCACCATGGTGGGCGTGGCCACCACGACCACCACACAACGGCAACTTTCGCTACCGACTGTGTGGTGCCCATGGGGCGGCACCTCCATAGTGGAGGGAGGGGCCGAGCCCTCTCCCCCACACCTCACCCCATGGCCCATAAACCAATCCCCAACCCCCGCTCCAGAAGGGGTAATTAAATACGTAGCCCTGCAAACCCTAATAACTTGCACTTCTTACTTTCACAAAGATTTGAAATATATACACACACACACACGCAAAATTACATAAATGTAAGTATATACATATCTTTAAATGTATATATGTCTAGAGCGGTCACTCCATCTTTGGCCTCCATAGTTTCCTCAGACCTCCAACAACACAAAATGGAGGATAAAAAAAACTAGGGTTTTGGAGAGAGAGAGTGAGAGAGAGAGAGAAATGTGGGAGATCATATTCAGGGTCAGTGATTTTGCCCCCTTAACGCTAATTTTGAATTAGGGTTAGGGTTGAGAAAAATGAGTTGACTTATTTATTATTTTGTTTAAAATAAATGCTTTGGTGGTAAGTTTTGAAATTTCTTTTATGTGGGAAATTTATCTGCCCTCTTTTAATTAAAACCTTTTCTTCCTAATACACACTTGATGTTATTTAAACTAGGGGTTAATGCAAGGTGAAATAAGAGATTATAAATTGGAAATATATAGATTGGTAATTTATTTAATGATTTAAATGAAATATAGTAGCTAGTATTATTTAATTAACTTAATATTTTAACTATTAATCTTTATAACGTAGTACATTTTAATTTAAATAAGTTAAAATAGATCAAGTAATTTTAAATGGATCTATGGAATGCACTTAATCCATATTCGCGAGTAGATTATTATTTTTAAATTGACTAGACACTATTGAAAAAGTAACCTTATGGATAAATCATTGTACTTAAATACATTTGATTTAGAAAATTGTGGGTTGAAATTTAATTAAGATTTTAAATAAACACTGGACATTGTATTTAAAAGTTCATTATAACATTCAGAAGATTTTATTACATTGTTCATTGTTAAGTATTTTAAAGAAATGTGATTAAGTCAAATTCAAATCAAGTTAGGGAACCTAATTTGAAAGTGGAATAATATCTTCATAATCATTACTTTCAAATTCAATGAAATATTTAATTAAACATCTGAGTAGTTAATTAATCAAATTTATCAAGATGTTAAACCTTATTACATTTTTAGCAACGCGGAATTTTAACAAGGGTGCAACTCTAACCTAATTAAAATAATATATTAAATAAACGATGCACCTTCAAAAACTATTAAAGAGTAATTAAATTAGATTATACCAACCTTATTAATGTTATATTAAATGATAATTAAGACATAGTATAACGAGATGGTAAACTATTAAATAGTTCAATTCCTTCGCACGATGTGTTTAGGGGCAGGAACCTATTAGGTGATTTAACTAATTAAACCATGAAACTTACTTCATGGGTTGAGGTATGTTGACATGTGGTCATGATTCTCCTTGACCCTATTAGCTACTCTTTCAACTAGTGTAACCTAACTCACTAGCTATGTAAACATCGTAGCTGGTTAGTAAACTTTGTAAACCTCGCAACTGAAAACCAACACCACTTTTATTGCTTTTCAAAAAAAAATCTGTTGCATTTTTAGACATAAAATTTTGGGCATGACATTATCATCCTTCAACCTCAAGCCATGACAACTGACATTTCCTTCCTTAGGCTTTGTCCCCTTAATCACAGATCCCTACACACAACTTCATTTGATCATAAATAATAACACAAACAAAAGTATTGTCTGTTGTAAGGATAGTTAGTGTCCTATTATCCACAACCAACTACTTTTTCCACCTTCAAACATGGTAACAAGATCACTAACCTCCATTCAACATCATTGAACACACACTCCAGATTAGAAAACAACAATAGTTACTTGTGGCTTGTTACACAACTTAGGACTATCTCTGTCATTTTCATAAGTATCTCACATTCTTGTTCATTCATGCTCCTAGGGATAACACAAGTCTCTAGACCATCTCCATGCCAATTAAAGGTGATTAGGAATCCATCAGAGTGACAACCAATATCCCTTTAATAGATGCAAAAACCAGAAACTTAAGTCTTTAAATGAAGGAGATATTCAAACATGATCAACATTAAATCGATCAGATTTCCACAATCCATAAGAATTTTTCAGTTTGAATTTCTGGATTTTGATTGTGTGTAATTTTTAGCATCAACGTTTCAGATCACACTCCGTGATCCATCATTAGGATAAGAGCAAAGAGGATGAAGGAATGAAAAAATAATGGATGATGGATCACGGAGTGTGATCCGAAACATTGATGCTAAAAATTACACACAATCAAAATCCAGAAATTCAAACTAAAAAATGATCAACATTATCAATTCATAACAGGAAACAACAGTATTAAGACTCCAATACATTTTGGATCCCATAAAACCTTTATTAAAAATCTAATTAAATTTTCCATTTAAAACATAAACAACCAATGAAAATGAATCAAAATTGGAACTGCAATGCCAGAACACGGTAATTTACTACAACAGTCGGCTAGGGCACCAGATAACTTTCTCAACCCTTAAACAATCCTTATGAAACCAAATTAATTTCAAATTTCTATGAATATAATTCCAAATTAACTAGGTTTTTCATTTTTCCATCAGTTAAAACTTGAGAAAATTACAAACCCTCCTAGACAGGTCTGAGACTGAGGGTTTAATAACAGTTTTCGTAAAATGTATTGGATCTCTCTTTGACCATCACAAGAAACTTTCAAATTTGATCTAAAATATTGTTAACATTTTAATCAACTTGATTCAATAGACTAAGGAGCCATTCCAATCCATTAGCATACAAAGAGCTGCTCATGAGCAGCAAAAACATAGCTACCTCAAATAACTATCAACAATGTTTGATACCACAACATCAAAAAATTTCTTAATAACAAAATACATTAAAAATAATTTATTGTAGATCATCCTCCTTCCTTATCTCCATTTCATCAATCATTGATTCCAAATGAGGATAAACGCTTGACTGTACACCATTTTTCTGCATAACTTTTGGTGATAGTCAGAGGTGTTTTTGGTATGAACCTTCACAAGCCTCCTCCAACTTGACCCCCTACTTGATTAAACCATTTCAAGCTTTATAAACACTTCTTCAACTTGTTTGACAATTACAACTATCCCATGACTGACTACATACCTTTTGGATAATATTTTAATGCACTTGGCTCGACAACAATTTGCAACAACTTGTCAATTTTTGGACTTGAACTCCCAAATTGTTAAGACATTACATGGACACCTCTAAAAACTCAAAATGGAATAAATAGAACTTTGTTAGACCTCCTTTACCCTTCGATGGGTCTTTTGACATATTTTAACCATATTGACTCAAGTGACTATATTAGGACCTTGATGCACTCATTGAACAAAATGACTCTCATTCATTTTCACAAGGGCTTATTATGCCTTGGATTACATCAAAATAAAATTTAAATATAAGAAAACATCCAATATGAATGGAAATGAACACTTTATCCTCCTGGTGAGCTTTTGTGCTAGGTGTTTCTACACCAAACTTAGAACATTAATGAGAATATCCTTACATACAAACACATAGAAAACCTTTCCCTTTGAAAATTTACTTTTACGCTAAAAAAATTGTAACAACATTATTTCTAGAAAATAAACTCTAATGGCAGAATTGCGTTTTGGATCGCACATTTGTCAAATCTCAGACCAGAAACTTACAAAAAATTATACTCTGAACATGTCTTAAATTAACTAAAAAAATACATCTTCATGTAGTAAATAGATGGAATCAAATTTTATTTGGCTAGGAGATGCATGGATAGGGTCATCCACCATGGATTTGGGTTAATATGAGTCGAGGTGTGACTCGAACCTGAAACCTCTCTATAAGAATGCATTTTTATATCCACAAGGCTATTCTGTCATTATTTTACAAGTTTGTTAAGATTTTTTTAGCATAGAGGTAAATTATTTAAAAAGAATTTTTATAAATGTTGTTACAACAGAATGGTTGTTGTATTTATTCATTTAGGTTGAGTATTTATTCATTTATTTTTCTTCTATAATTGTTTCTTTGTCTTGATTTGGGTTATGGGGATTTGGTTGAATTGTGAATTCATTTGAATCGGTGATACTTTAAAGAATTATGACCTCTCTTACATTAAAACTCATCACCTACATAATTATTTAAAGGTATCACCGATTCAAATGAGTTCACAATTCAAACAAATCCCCATAGCCCAAATCAAGACAAAGAAGCAATTGTAGAAGAAAAATAAATGAATAAATACTGATCCTAAATGAATAAATACAACAGCCATTCTACTGTAACAACATTTATAAAAATTCTTTTTAAATAATTTACCTCTACGCTAAATAAACCTTAACAAACTTGTATAATAATAACATAATGGCCTTGTGGATAGATAGGGTCATACCCTATGATTTTTCTTTCAATTAAAAAGTGTCATATGAATTGATCTGCTTGTGCGATTCAAACCCGAGACCTCTCTTTCATTAAAACTCATCACCTACATAATTCTTTAAAGATATCACCGATTCAACTGAGTTTGCAATTCAAACAAATCCTCATAGTCCAAAATCAAGACAAAGCAGCAATTGTAGAAGAAAAATAAATGAATAAATACTCAAGCTAAAAGGGCTACACGTTTTCCCACTCAAAAAGGGTAAAATGTTATCAACATTGTCTGTAGATGTACTTGTAGAATTACTATCATAACGCAAAATGACTGGGAATTTGAGGACAATGTTGCCTGAAGCGAGACCAAAAATCTCAATGGTTGCATACCCTTAAGAAAATTTGAACATTCCTATTCCTAAAGTAAAACCCCCAAAAGTTTTAATCACCAAAATCATGGAAAAAGTTCATGCAATCAAATAACATGGAAAGTTACCCAAACATTATACATGTTTCATATAATTTAATATGTTAACTACACTCAAAAAGAAATATCTTCTAGCAATGTTTAAATATAAAATATCTCATTTATTCAATTAACCATATAAGTCATTGATTATAGTAAAATTATAATAACTATTTACAATTCTCATCAAATCCATGTTATCAGAAAAAAAGACAGCCAGAGGGTCTGACAACTTTTCGACGGTAAAATTATTTTTCAAGGAGAAAAGCTCCTACAAATAGCCATTCGGTTAATTAATGTATGCAGCTACATGTAATAATAATAACGTATGAACAAACCTATATGAAACATTGGTAAATAAGAGGACTGGAAAAATACACAATGAATGTAATGGATAACATGTGGACAACAAAAAATAACATGCACAACCTCAATGAACAAGAACTTATTACACATACCAATGAACTAATACGCAGCTCAATTATTTGTAAGAAAATGTGGAGCACTTACTGGTAGAATACCGACCACTATGGTGCAAGGCACACAAACCTAGGTGCATATAACACAATTATAATGTATGCATGTAACATGTGTATATAATGCAATTATAAATCACAGGTATATCACAGGTAATGTATGCACAACTGGTATGAAATGTTGGTAGGCACAAATAGGTAATAAACACACACATACCCTATAAATAAAATGTTGACCACTAAAAAAAGTTTAGGCTATATAAAAAAAAACATATCCCTACAAATAAAGGATTCAAAACATTGATCACGATAATAAGTACACATGCAGGTCACATGGAAGAATATGTAACGATCTATATAGATGATTCATAACGCACCTGCAACACAGGGAAAAAACACACACATCAAATGTAGACCAAATGTAATTGTGTAATGCAGACCAAATGTAACACAAACCGAACATAGATCAAAGTGAGGGAGCACAAGCAGGTATGAATAGGTAGTACAAAATTTCAAACACATGCACCCACAATCTTCAACAATGTCCTTCTACACCTTTGACAAAAGGAAATAAGTGAACAAAGTGTTTAAATATTATACAATAATAACATAAAATTTGATCGTGGATGGTAACCCGACCCACTAAATCAATATTTGGGTCCCATCAGGCGTGCCAAATGTGAATAGGGGAAATCATGATTTATATTTTTAGACCATGCCCAATACTCAACAAAGGAGGCATTCTAAATGAAAATACATACCAAATAGATATTAATCTAAATACACATGCACTCAAAAGAAAGCTCACTCTATTGCACTCCTTTCAATCAAGGTCTTGTGATTAAAGATTGTTTCTCTCAGAAGCACTTGCACAAGCAGCTATGATGAATAGAGACTCGACAAGATGAAAGATTACAAGATTGAAATGCAAGAAAACTAAAATGAGCTAGAATGCCAATGGTAGTGGATGCAAAAGTGAATTCAAGCATGTAATGGATGGTCAAAAAAGAGAGAGGGGCCTTAGAAAAGAATCTCATATCAAGGTGAATGTGGGATAAATAGAAAATAGTGGTAAATGGGAAGGTGAATGGTAAGTGGAAAGTGTGAAGTGGGTTTTATTTAAAGATATTTTTATTTAAAATGAGTGGTGAATGACATATTTATTTAAATGATTTGGTGGATAATAGCAATAGAATATGTATATTATTTTAATGATTTAATAAGATGACTGGAGAAACAGGGTAATTAAATAATGATAATGATAATATAGTAAATAATATGAACAAATGAATAATGAATTCACTTGATTAATAGAAGAAAATTGAAATTGATAAGAGGACACTTTAATGAAAAATTTTATGTGTCTACAGGGGGTTAAGCTAAAAAAATTATAGTAAGTTTTGTAGGTATTATTATTGTTAGATAACTGAGAGGGAGGCAGGGTGAAACAGTTAGTTTGAGTTATCCTACAGTCTCAAATACTCCCAGATGTATATAACAACAATTTTAAACATATAAATCAACTCGATGAAATATCAACTATAATCTCAAACTTAATTTCAAACTTATCTACCGAGTAGCAGTAAATCAATATTGTGATTACCGATCAATGCATATAAAGTAATTTGTAAAGAGAAATAATAATCCAACACATCCATACACATTAACACAGATTTTTAACGTGGAAACCCTGCTAAGGGAAAAACCACCTAGGACCGGTAACCCAAAATAATTCACTCTTCTGAAGTGAGCTCGGTTAAGAGACAACCTTGTTAAAGGTTACAATGCACACTGGTAGGTGTAACCTGGTTAGAGGATTTATCACTAACAATTCTCCCTTGACCAATCATTCAGTATGGGGTCAACAAGAAAACAATCAACATTAATTGGATGTCATAATAAAGACTGTTAAGTCCTACTCGGTTAAGATATTTATTTGTAATAATGGTTAAACTGATACAATAATGATCTGACTCAAATAAAACTCTATTTGCAGATTTTCAGATCTATGCTAAGTACATAATACCTCTGATCAATAATCACTTCAATCCATCTGATTCATCATATTTTGTTCTTCTTAGTAAATTCTCTTTCTTTGTCACCCGGCGTTGTCTGTAAAAATGCTCAGTTTTGTCTTCAACCAGTTTGATCAGTCATGCATGAAATTAATCTCTTCAACAATATGTGTGTGCATCATGATTCATAATGAATCTCTTGTCTCTTATATATATATCATAACTCATCTAATTTCCATCCTTAGATTTTGTCGCTTGATCTCCATTGTTGATTTTGCCACTTAAAATTTCCTCGACAGTTGTGTTAAAAACATGTTTCAATATCCTTCGTCTGATCATCTTGAATTTTCATAGGCGTTTGATCAACATAACAACACTTATCAATTACCTCAAAATTATAAATAAATGCCAGCTCATACTTTTTTTTGGTCTTCGGTTTATAGTACTCAGTCAATACCCTGATGCGTCAGTGATACCTTGCTTGGTTAATAATATGCTCGGTATACATTGTGTTTACTCGATGTCCACTGTCTTGACTCGGTGTATACAAAACTCTTCAATTACTGACCGCATAAACTTTGTTATTCCAGATCTTCAATCCATAATAGATGTTTGTTACCATGATGATAATCAAATAAGTTGACATCAATGACAATACATTAACTGATTAATATCTATGATCACATCTGTAACTCGGTTGATCATCAACTAAATGACTCCAAACATACAATCATTTGTAGTTCATCAATCTCTCCCTTTGGCTTTGATGACAACACAATATGAAATATGCAATATGAAAATGCCATAGAATACCAAACTTTTGTTCTACAACTATATGCAAAATGTTGTAGCTCTCCCTAGCTTGTACATAGAATATGTTTAATCACTTCACAGCATTAAAACTCACCATGCAGACTCTCCTTGTAGGTTTGAATCTTCTGTTCTGGAATCTTCTCTTTTTTTGTAGATAGATATTACATGTGTCTCCCTTTCTCTTTTCTCCTTTTCTCCCTTTAGTGGATAGATATTTCATTGAATCTTCTCTCCCTTTGACAACAATGTCAAAAAGAAAATATACAGCTCTTCAATAGCCAAAAATATCTCTAGTTTGTGGTTAAGATCAAATACTGATAGATAAGGGACGAACCCCTAGTCTATTCTTCAAGTACTCAAATGTATCCTTTGGTAAGGGTTTAGTGAATATGTCAGCTAATTATTCTTTTAGTATACATATTCCAGTGTCACTTTTTTTTCTTGTACTTGTTCCTCAATTAGTGATACTTTATAGATATATGCTTTATTTTTTCATGCATCACTGGGTTGTTAGAAATGTTAATTGCACTAGTATTATCACAATAAATTATCACTGGGTCAGTGATTTCTTCATTTATACCTTTCAAAATTTATTTGATCCATGCAATGTTTGAACAATTTACAGCAACAACAACATATTTTTCTTCTGTAGTTGACTAATATATGCATCCTTTCTTCTTAGTGATCCAAGTAACTAATCTTTCTCCCACAACGAATGCTCCACCAGTAGTGCTCTTTCTATCATTAATGTTCCCATCCCAATCAGCATCTGTGTAAACTTCCATTTCAAAATTGTCATCTTTCTTATACCACAATCCATAATCTTCAGTGTTCTTTATATATCTAAAAATTCTCTTTACAACAGTCATATGTGATTCTCTGGGATTAGCAGAGAATCTTGCTACAATTGCAAGTGTGTGCAATATTTGGGCTTGTGTGTACACCATACATCAATTTTCTAATCATAGGTCTGTCAATGTCTGATTTACCTCAGTTTTCTGATTTTCTTTTGTCAGTTTGCATCTTGTAACCATAGGTGTACCGACTAGTTTTGAATCTTCCATTCTGAATGTCTTCAGTACTTCCTTGATGTACTTTGATTGAGTAATGTCTATGCCTTCATTTTGTTGTAAAATTTGCAAGCCAAGAAAAAAGTTGATCTCTCCAAACATTGACATTTCAAATTCTTTTCTTATTTCATCAGCGAATGATTTGCATAACTTATCATTACCTCCAAATATAATATCATCAACAAAATTTTCAGCAATAAGAATCTTATCATCATTTGCTCCTTTCAAGTAAAAATTGTCGTTATCACTTGTTCTAACAAATCCAATATTGATAAGACACTAATACATTAGGGGTCAATTTGCGACGTCAATTTTCGACGGCAAGCAAATGCAATGTGTTTTTGGCTTTTTTTTTTCAATTATAGCCCGACGACGTCGCAATTACGACGACAACGGGATATAAGAGAAAAAAAAAAAGGAAAACGTCGCTCATTTATTATAGTCTGTACTCACACACGGGAATTGGGGCAAAGGAGCATAGAAGAAGACCAGCCATACCTTAGTAGCAGTTCCCACCATACCAGGGCAACGATATAGCTAGAGCCATTGAAAGGAGACTCCTTGCCCTCTACTCTAGCCGCCTATTCGACGTATTGAATAACAAATGGAGGTGCAATAGCAGGTTGTGTTTGATCGGGAAGGGGAGCTATCATTTTAAAACCTTGATGGTCTGCCCCGTTAGAGGTAATCTCTGATTGCAAAGGAGAATTAGATTCCTGCAAATACAATAGCAGTAGTCAATGTAGT
>MU217410.1:38625-61458 GCA_018584345.1 Thuja plicata | reverse complement strand
CTCATTGGCTACTTTTGTGTCTCATTGACCAAACCTCACTAGCTATAAACTTGTGTTTCACTGGCAAAGCCTTACTGGCTAAATATGCCTCACTGGTTACAACTTTCACATCATCATAATACTGTAAATAAAAGGACAGAGTATAATTTCTGTTTCGATACAAAGCATATCTTGATTATCTCATTTTCATTTGAGACTCGAGAATTTATATATATGTCTGTGTATGCAAATATAACCAGCACTATGAAGTGCTTCACAATTTCAAAATAGATTGCTCATCAAAGCTTACAACAATATAATAACTCTTTGCAGAGTATAAACCTCTTCTTCATAGAACATACATCATAGTGACTGTCACTTGTATATATATTTATCAAAACCTTGACTAACTTTGATAAAACAACTGTGCATCCAACTGTTTGAAAAAACTGTCATCATAAATGGAGAATCACCGTTCAAATATGATTTCAAAACTGGCGGGTTAAGAAAAATGTTACCAGAACAAATTCGTTTGTTGTAAAACCAGTAAATATCACTTGGAGTGATCAAAACTGAACAACCAATGCCTTGCAACCGCCATTCCACAGTTACCATGAGTAGCTTCATGCTCTAATGCGGCAACTGTTTTCAAACAAAAATAAAATTTTGTGCCCTAAAACAATATACCTCCATTCATAATGCCACGGCTAGGGTTTGCAGCTGATAACAAAGCAATACTGTCTCCTTTGAATATAATGCTGACCGCTTCTTATTCCCATGGTCAAAAACAAAAAGCATCACCTTATTACGATCACAAGTCAGAAATGATTGCCAAGGTCAAAAACATTATCTTGTATTAAAAGTCATTGATAATCTATTAATAGCTTATCAAAGATATTGATAATATATTAATAACTTATCAAAGACATTGATAATATATCAATATCTTATTAATGACAAGGATGCCAAGACTTCTCAAAAAGAATGATCATTGTCCATTGAAAGATACCAAGACCATGACAAATGAAATATGATGAACGTCAACTAAGTAATGCCAAAGTCAGACCTTCCTGTAAATCTGTATCGACATCACCAAGAGCTAGTGCCAGCCACTGTGCTAAGGAGTAAATCTGTCCACTGAAATACCAATGTATGTCTTTTGTCATCAAGGACAACAATCCACTGAAATGCCAATGTGTCTCATTTGTCACCAAGGATAACAACTGAAGGTAACAAAGAACATGTGGCAGTAGTAATTCAAAGCAATGAGAATCATCAAACAGGTGATCTCTTTGGGAGTTATTCAGTTTGAATATTCTTTTACCATCTTAACCTAGTTACTTGAAAGAGTTATTTTAAATTCACACCAAAGCTGTCTCCTGGATTTAGACGGCTATTTATAAGATGTTAAGATGTGTGATTGGGGAGGACTGTACTATGTATAAGAGGATACGGGACTCAGTAATAGAGTTTTGAAAACATCCAAACTTCCAAGATAGCTGTGAATCTGAACAATTATGCACTGGGGGACTTCTAGAAGACAATATTTTGTAAAATATGTGTGGCAGTGGTGTAATATGAATGTCTTCTTAATTTGCTCACATTAGGTAGATGCATTCTTTATAGAACACTGATTCTATTGCTCATTAAATGCTTACCGGTGCCCATTTCAGACAAAACATGGTCTTCTAGAAGTTTCCCAATGCATAAAAAATACTTGTTGGATGCAAAGATAAAATAAAATAAAATAAACGTTCCAAAACTTCTTTGAAATTGTGCCAGCATCAGCTCCATGAGGTTATGTGTATCTTCAGACTACCATTGAAGGTCTGTTCCAAAAATATCAGGAAACAGGTTTCTGGCATTTTGCAAGCTACGTTCTAGTTACTTGAAAGAATATCACAATGATTTCATTTAAAGATACAAATGAATATAAACGGACACACACACACATATTTGAGTTATCAGTTCACTGCTTAGAGACACTAGCTCCTGGTTTGAGGTTCGGGGTATGGTGTGGTTCCGGACAGGGTTCCACCCATGGGCTGTGGGTCTGGCCCAAATGGACCTGGGTGAAGATAGGATGTATTTCACCCTCAAATGCTCCGTTCCATTGACTTTGGCAAATTTTCAATATTTTTTTTTTGACTCTTGTTGACTTCTTTTTTATTTCGAAAAGCTCACTGCTAACCCTAAATTATGACATACACTACATCTAAAAGGCAAAACCAAACTCGTCTTTCATATTGTGAATGAAAAACAATTTTTTTTCCTCCGCTGCTGAACTTATTTTCTTGCTTGCCATTGCACAAATAGAATTGAGGATTGATTGATGAAAGCTCCAAGTTGACGTTTGTGCTATTTTCGTGCATTTGCAAATGTTAGTTTGTTGTCAAGGGGCTCACAAAGGAAGATTTCTTCAAAAGAGGTAGGTTTTCTTAAGTGTTTGGATTATTTTGCCCTACATTGTTTAAAGAAATGAACTTTCTTGTTTTTTTTTTGAAGTTTTTGGTTTGTTTTCATTCTTCTAGGTATCTATAAACATGATTATTTTTTAAAATGATTTAACTATTGAGTTGTTTTTATATATTTTTGTTTTCAAACTAAGTTGCCGATTCGGGTGAGGATACAGATGCGAGAATCGGGTGCGTGGATGCGTGAATTTTTTTTTTGGGGATGCGGATGTGTTTATATATATATGTGTGTGTGTGTGTGCGCGCAAAGAAATGCAAGAAATATCCAAAAATTTAAGAACCATAATTATAATATCTTCTTCTAAAATAAAGATATAATAATAAAATAATAAGTGATAATAATAAAATATAAAGATGAATAAATAAATGATATTATAATATAGATAAATAATAGCATTTTATTTAAATTAAATACAAATATAATATTTTTAATACACAAATATAAATATACATAATATTATTTATACACTTTAATTATAATATAGTTGATATATAATATATTGTTTATCAATACAATACTAGTTTCCTCTCACACGCTGATGGTATATACTGGGAGGCTTCAGCGACCAAGTCGGGGGATATACCATCAACACCTAGAGAAAAATAGCCAGACGTAGACAAGAGGAGTGGTAGCAAGGAAAAGCGTGGAATCGACATAAATTCACAAGGGAGGTCGTCGGGGTTGTCTTCATATTCAACGCTCAATGAATGAAAGGACAATACCAATCTAACCAATACGTGAAAATAGAAGACGGTAGCACAGGGAAGAGCATGGATATTACAACGACCTCTGACAAGCATCCACAGGGCATCCGCCTCCGGATTTGCATCTGCACGCATCCGCTCCCGCTTCAGCCCTCAACCTGGACGCATCGGTATCATAGTTTTCAAATTTCATTTGTTTCAATTTTTTGAATGTGTTGTTTATTCAATGTGTTGTCTTAGTTATTACAATTGCAACTGTTTCTAGCTTCATGAACCAACCTCGCCTCAGAATAGACCCATACTCCGTCCTTTGGAAATATGCTGAAATGGTACAACTTATAGTTGGAGGTTATGTTTGGATTTGGGGTCATTGTAAAGTTAGATATTCAAGCTCATATAGTCAAGTGAAAGGCCATTTGTGCAAGAGCCATGAATAAGGCATCAAAATATTGTCTAGCCGAAGATGATATATGCGTAATAGATGCACTAGTTTTGGCATATATTGAAGAGCAAGAAACAACAAACCAATCATCAATCCGCAAATCAAATCATCCTTTGGTAAAGAGAGGATCTTGAGGGATGAAGCCCCCTCCACTGCATTGTTATTTTGAACCTATAGAGAGCCATCCATTTTTGTCTGTACTTGAAGAACAACTTGTGACCTCTATACATAAGAAATCAAAGGGACCATTGGAAATGACATTTTTAGAATGCTTCTAGTGAGATTGCCGATCAAGACAAGTGAGATGTGTCAATGTGAATGAATTGGTATTCTCGCTCATCATATTGGCCAAAAATGTTAGTGTAATCAGATTTAAGGTAGATTTTTATTTCAATTTCAATTTCTTAATATCAATGCTCTTTGTATGAGAGAATACAATCAATATGAATGAGTGATATTGCAGAGGTAGTCCTTATGTATATAAGTTGCTGTTGTAAGTAATGCCAAGGCTGAGATCGATACTTGTACTTGCTTTTATTTTTCATTCTGTGTGTTCTAAGATCGATTTATCTTTTGATATGTATATGTACACGCTTTGAATTGGAGGCATGTCCTTGAAGAGACACGCCTCCACGTGAGAGTCTCTCACGTGGAGGCATGCCTCTTCAAGGAGGCATGCTCCTCCACAAATGAGGAGGCGTGAATCTGCTGTGTCACCGAATCGATGCCATAAACAACTTGTTTACTGATCTTTAACTAGTTTTGATCGATTCCTCTTTAATCGATCTGTATGAATGCAATACACAGATTTTGTTTAATTGATTCATTAAAACGATCTGCATTATATCTAATCGATTTCATTAATCATTTAATCGATTCATATAAATCGATCTGCATTAATAATATCTGATCGATCTCATTATCGATTAATAGAATGATGATACATAATTGGTTTATATGTATGTTATTCTCAGCGTGATTATTAAGAATAGCAATATTTAAGTTATATATATATATATATATATATATATATGTGCATATATAATAAACACTTATTATATATATGCACATAAATATATATATGATAACATCTCCTTAATGTTAATCAGGCTGAGTATAATCTACATATATATCAATTATGATCTTATACTTCTCAAGATGATCATTATAATGATTCAATCAGTCACATAGATCGGTCTCTCAAATTGATCATGAAGTGGTAAATACATAATATGTTTATACAGTAATCAGCATGATTAATAATAATGTATTACACATATATACAAGTATATGTGCGTATATAAATACCATATATATATATGCACATATATATGTATATAATTTCATTATTATTGTTCATGCTGATTATGATCAGCAATATGTAGTTTATTATGTATCTGCTTGATTGATCATACGACTGAAGCTACAATCATTAACACTCCCTCTTAGCTAGGGAGGATGATCATAAGGTATATTATATATAAGATGCAATAGAGATATCATCTCATGATATCATAGGTAATGGTTTCCAATGTCAACACTTATGACATTTACCTAATAGAGATATCATCTCATGATATCATAGGTAATGGATTTCAATGTCAACACTTATGACATTTACCTAATAGAGATATCATCTCATGATATCATAGGTATTGGATTTCAATGTCAACACTTACGACATTTACCTAATAGAGATATCATCTCATGATATCATAGGTTATGGTTTTCAATGTCAACACTTATGACATTTACCATAGTCACACAATATCCATTATGATATGTGCGCTAGCATCAGCCATATGATGCCTATCATAAGTATATAGATTCATTGCATATATACAAATGTTAAACCATATTAATATTCACCATGACATATCTCATCCAACAGAGATATGATCTATCATGATGTGTACACAGATATCAACCGTATGATATCAATCATGATAGATTAGTAAATTTATTGCAAATTCGTCATAGTACAATACTACCAAAATACAAGTGATTATCATTTAGGAGTCGTCACTTCTAAATGACGCACATAGGGGCCCATGAGGTCATGGAGTCATACACATGACATCCACCATAAACCATATCAGAGAGTGGATCCAGGGGATTTCACCTTAAGACTTCTCTCTCAAGGAGAAGAATGTATTAGGATACAATATAACAGCTCACTGATGCTGAAACTCCTTTTCAGCTAAGACTTCATTCTCTAACGTGCCAAGCTTATCTCGAAGGTACTAAAACTTCTCTCTAGCAAGAGGCTTGGTGAGAATATCGTCCGTTCGTTCTTCAGTGATAATGTACCTCAACTGAATACTAGAGAAATCATCTTGACAGGTTCTACTTCCTTTGAATCAAGATCCTCAAATGTCAAGTGATGCATATCCTCTTAGTTGCATCGTCTGTCACGAAAGCATACCCTGCTCACATACTCTAATCATGGTGATATCTTGTTTTAAGGGACTCTCATCATCTGGCACATGATTATTTGTTCAATGAACATAACTTTGTTCTCAAGAGCAATTTCTTGTACATAAATGTACTTGACTGATTTCATTGTAACATGAGTGAATGTAATAAACTGTGGATTTATCCTTAGGCTTTGCAATACTGGACATTCATGATAATGTGGCTCCCTTCTAAAGCTTCAAGTACATGCATCAACCTTCTAGCCTTCTTGTTCAAGGTTTCCACTGATGAATTTGTCAGACTCCCTCTGAATTTGATATCAATCTTCTGCTTAGTCACATAATTGCAAGTATCCAGTTCTCTCTCCCTTGAATGTAATTTCTTATGTTTCTTTATCCATCCTGAAAGTATTTCAGAGAGAGATTGCAAATAGTGTATGAAACAAAATTGTCCCGAAGGAAAATATCAATGATAGAAGCATACAAGATTTACTATCCAATGAATTAAAGAACATAGTTCAAGTATAAAATACTTATCTTTTATTGTCAATTCTTTCTCACAATCCACCGATTATTCTTTCCTTAAAATAGTGAAATTTCAAATCATGGGATATGAATGTAAGCATCAATATATTGAGCATCAATTATTGAGATTGCCGCTCATGAAAATTGAGTCCCACAAATTAATCACTGGAAACCTTAGAGTAATCGACTCCACTTGTCAACGTACATAAGAATCTCAAGAGGATGGCCAAGTGCAACAATATAGCATAAAATACTCTCACTACGATATTTCCAATCAATATGATATGCAATGAATATATTTCCTTCCTCAATCTGTTATTATTATGGTCACAAATCTGCCATAAAATAATCACAATCTCTTTATGAAATTCATTATATTTCCTTCATCTCATATACACCGCACTACACACCTATAAGCTGATTGTCTTGATTGTCTTTGAAGCACACATACTACACACACTATGTTTTCTTCTATCTCATACACACTACTGTGTATATATGATGAAGATATATTGCTTCTTTTACAAAATCCTTTTCATTAAATCTGCACTCCTATATCTTTATTTTTTTTCAAATCTCCTTGTCTATACACTCACACAACCATACTTCACATATCACTCTTACTTCATATATATACTTCTGTTTTATATCTGCCTCAAATCTGCCCCACTTCATATGATGTTATATTGCAGAACTTCCACTGTACACCACACGCCTCGCACTTCTTTCACTCCAACACACACTTGCATTTATTTTAATCTCTATTTGTATCTTTATCAAGAGAGGTGAAAAGACACCACTCTTCAGTATAGACACGACCCTAAATAAGTCACATCTCTTCAATAACAAAGCACTTCTTCCCTTGTTAACATTGTTACTAGTCTTTCACACAGATAATTGTGAGTTTCTAGTAATCGCCGACTTAATAAGTTGCACTTCATTATTAATCATTTTATTATGAATGGATCGGATGTTCCCTTTTGCCATCTTTAATATATTTTCCTCTTTACACATATTAAGTCGCTTAATAATAGAAGTCGTATTACTTGTTGACTTTACTCCCCATAAAGGATTGACTCCAATGATTTAATGATTTTGTTTGTATTAGCAAACAAACAAGAATCATGTCCTCTATATAAATCGTATCTCACGTAATTAATCAAATTACTACCTTGTATATCACTTTACTCACTCTGTTTGCATCCACAGGAACTAGTTAACTTCATTTTAAGTGCCTGCTAACACGAGCCTTTGAAGAGATGGTCAATGAGCATTTGTCTTCCACTAAAGTTAAACTTACGAATCCACCTCCTTCATGCATGCACCATGCATAGATTTACAAACGATTTGGCATAGAACTGACAGAGAGAATGATTTCCAGATACAAATTAATCGTAGTTACACGTCCAGATACCAATATCAATCGCTGGCAAAGTGGCTCTGCGGCAGATATAAGCAATAGATATAAGTTTAGTTTGTCTTTCTTATAATCTGATTTAGATCTTTTCCTTACCTTGGCTCTGATACCATGTTAGTGTAATCAGATTTAAGGTAGATTTTTATTTCAATTTCAATTTCTTAATATCAATGCTCTTTGTATGAGAGAATACAATCAATATGAATGAGTGATATTGCAGATGTAGTCCTTGTGTATATAAGTTGCTGTTGTAAGAAATGCCAAGGCTGAGATCGATACTTGCACTTGCACTTATTTTTCATTCTGTGTGTTCTAAGATTGATTTATCTTTTGATATATATATGTACACGCTTTGAACTGGAGGCATGTCCTTGAAGAGACAGGCCTTCAAATGAGAGTCTCTCACGTGGAGGCATGCTCCTCCACAAATGAGGAGGCGTGAATCTGCTGTGTCACCGAATCGACGCCATAAACAACTTGTTTACTGATCTTTAACCAGTCTTGATCGATTCCTCTTTAATCGATCTGTATGAATGCAATACACAGATTTGTTTAATTGATTCATTAAAACGATCTGCATTAATATCTAATCGATTTCATTAATCATTTAAATCGATCTGCATTAATAATATCTAATCGATCTCATTATCGATTAATAGAATGATGATACATAATTGGTTTATATGTATGTTATTCTCAGCGTGATTATTAATAATAACAATATTTAAGTTATATATATATGTGCATATATATTAAACACTTATTATATATATGCACATAAATATATATATGATAACATCTCCTTAATGTTAATCAGGCTGAGTATAATCTACATATATATCAATTATGATCTTATACTACTCAAGATGATCATTATAATGATTCAATCGGTCACATAGATCGGTCTCTCTAATTGATCATGAAGTGGTAAATACATAATATGTTTATACAGTAATCAACATGATTAATAATAATGTATTACACATATATACATGTATATGTGCGTATATAAATACCATATATATATATATGCACATATATATGTACATAATTTCATTATTATTGATCATGCTGATCATGATCAGCAACATGTAGTTTGTTATGTATATGCTTGATTGATCATACGACTGAAGCTACAATCATTAACAAAAAATGGTTAAATCAATTAATGCCCCAGGTTTTGAAAAGGTGTGTAGGGCCTTGTTTGAGAAAGAGGTGATATTTGTAGAGGACTCCTTGAAGCTAAGTAGGGATTGGTGGATTGAAACAAGGGTACCCATCGTTTTGATGGATGGAAATATGCAAAAAATTGACCATTGATCAATGTTATTGTACTGTCCCATAAATGGACAATGTTTTTGAGAGAAGTGGATTGTGGAGCAGAGGTGAAGGATTGTGCATTGATTGCTAACATTTTTTGTCAAGCTGTTGAGGAAGTGAGCTCTCAAAATGTTTTACAAGTTATAATAGACAATGCCAAAAACTATAGGGCTGCTAGGTTATCAGTTCAGGAGTGTTTTTCACACTTTTTTTCGGACACCTTGTGCTGTCCATTTCCTCAACCTAATGCTACAAAAATATGGCACCAAAATTGATTGCATCAAACAAGTGTATGCAAGGGCCAAAGAGTTCCACATGTTCGTCACCAACCACCATATGTCAAGGCATATTTAGAACATTATTGAAATTGGAGCCATTGAAGGTTGTTGCAGTTGTGTCCTGTTCCAAGCTCGAATTAACGAGAGGTTAGTAGCACCGATTTGCAATGGGGGAAATCAATCAATTACTACTAAGAACGAAACTACGAACAATAAATGACAAGCAATAAAGGAGGAATACAAACGAATGCAAACCAACAAAGCTCGAATCTTTATTGTCTCTCTCTACTCCTTCTGAAACGCTATTTGTGTGGTGCTCAGTATTGGTGTGGGCAGCGTCTATGACTTGGGAGCGTCGAGAATATGATATTGAATGCTTTGATCGCAAGAAGGCTTGATGCTTGAACCAATCTGACAGAGTAATGACACACGTAAGCTTGAAATCTTGGATCTTTGATTGCAAGAAGGCTTGATGCTTGAACCAATTTGACAGAGTAAGGGCGCACGAAAGCTTGAAATCCTAGATCTATGATCGCAAGAAGGCTTGATGCTTGAACCAATTTGACAGAGTAAGGGCAGACGAAAGCTTGAAATCCTAGATCCTTCAAATGGTTATGAAGGGTTGATTATATAGAATATGAAAATGATATGAACAGTTGAGATCAATCCCAGAGATAGGAGGATGAACGGTTGAGATCAAAGGGAACTGGAGAAGTCATCAGTAAACTCCACCTCCTCAACTGGGAGAGAGGAGATAAAGTTTGGTTAACTGAACAACTAATTATGAGTTACCTTTAGAACTGAAGAGGTAATTTGGAGTTGCCTTTTTGAACTGAAGAGGTAGGTGGAGTAATTCATGCAATCAGAGATCTGATCAAGAGTTCTCTTTTTTGAACTAAAGAAATGATTTAATTGAATATTTAATTTATTTTTGTAATTAAAATATCCAACATGTGAGATAATTGAATTCTTTTTGGTTTAGAATTGAATTATTGAATGAAATTAAATTAATTTAATTAGAAGAATTAATTAACAAGTTTAAATATTAAAATTTTATCTTTAGGAAATTGAATTTAATTAATAAATGGAGATTAATCAATTAAGGTTAATTAATTAAATAAAATTAATTATTTAATTAATTTTGGGGATTTGATTAGATGATTTGAAGAATGAAATTAGAAGAAAATATATGATTAATTAATAATTAAAAAAACATTAATTAATAGATGAAAATTAGTGTTTGTAATGCAAGGTCGCAAGTATGTCTATTTTAGGGTGTCTACAAAGGTAAGTTAAATAATAATTAATAAATAGGTTTCCATCTGGTAATTTTTTTAATTTAATTTTAGTTTTAATTTTTTATAATTTTTTTTATTATTTAGATTTTCAAATAGGTTCCAAAGACTTATTTTGCCTCCAACACAATTATGTTGTGATGTTGGAGCATTTATGGGTATGAGAGCAATCTTGCATCAACACAAAATATTTTATTTATTTTTGCTATAGCTAGTTTTAAATGTTTTTAGTTAAATAAATAATGTAATAAGGCCCAAATAGTAAATTGAATATTTGGCCATGTCCTAAGGTTTCAGCTTTATTGGGAAATGAACACGTGTCATTGGCTTCTACTAGGCATATGCTTAGAATATTCCATTTTGGTGCTCAATATGGGCATGGAAAGAAACTTTTCTTGATTCTTCATGTTGAAACTTGTCATTTTATGCTTTTCAATTTTGGCCGTCCAAGTACACTGTTCTTATTTCGGGTCATGGGAAATTTATGGAAGTTTATAATTCGAGTAGTTGAGGTGGAGGTGGCCATGTGCAGTTCAAGTGGAGTAATTAATGCAATTTTCTAAGTTTATGGGCAGTTTCCTTATCTTGGTGTGGGATTTTGGAGGTGGGTTTCTAACTCATGGTTTTGGGAATCAATAGTTGTTTTACCTCCACTGCATCTCTATAAATTGGGATGCTGAGTTAGCAATTCAAGATTTTTGCAGGATAGAAGAATGGGAACATAATGCAAATGCAGAAATCAGATATGAGAGTGATTTTTCTGTTGTAGTTCTTGCTTGGAGGTGTTACTGATTTTTAAGTCAGATTTCAGATTTGCATGTGAATCCTGTAAGGCTGAAAGCATTGTAATTTCAGATTTGCATTATAATCTCATTTTCAAGAAATCAACAAAAAATAAGAATTATTGTCGTGTTATTTTGTTATATTCTTTGTTGAATTTGTGTATAGATTGGGAGGGAGATTCTCCTTGCATCTTGTTGAGACAACTTGTGAAGGTTCATGAGACTTTCTAACATGGTCATCAATCCAAATTGGGCCATATGGAGGCAATCTTTCACTACAAGGGCAACAAAGGTTAAGCAAATGATTAAAGATGACATTTGGCGGGAGTGTGTTGAGTATCTCCTCAGTTTCATTGGCCCATATTGAGCATGATCCATTATATCGACATGGATAGACCTTGTTAGGGTGAGGTATATGATGGCATCAACTTAAGGATAGAGAAGATAAGAGTCATCATAAATGCAAAAGAGCAAGATCTTGAAGAATTAAAAAAAAAAACCAAACAAAATTATTGTGTAGAGAGATGTAACAAAATGACCACTCCGTTGCATCTTCTTGCCTTTGTATTGAGTCCCAAATATTATGGTAGTTAGTTTCTTTTAGTTGTCACAAGAGTCGCCCCATATATAGATCTTAAAGTTGCTCAAGGGTGCAAGACAACACTTTGTAGACTCTTTCCTAATTGACATGCAAGGTGTAGTGAGAATTGAGTTCATGGTTTTTGTAGATGGTTGATGCTCATAGTTGGTGGTACTTCCATGGCGAAACATACACCTACAACCCCTTGCAATAAATTTTTTATTGGAAGTAAGTTTTATAAAATAATATTTAATCTTTTAAGTTTTAATTTTAATTTTTTAATTTAAAATTTAAAATTTTGTAACTCTTAACTCTCTAATTTTGTCTTAATAGGTTTCTAGTTCATCTACATTTGACAGGATTTGGAGCACATACTCCATCCACTCAATAAGGAGCAATAGACCACACTCAAAAAAGGCAAAGGACTTGGTGTATTCAAAATTGTTGCTTCTTACACAAAGAAAAGTGGCTACGAAGATGGGGAGACAACAAAGTTGGATATTGAGCCAAAGTGTATTGATGTTGACTATGAGCACCTAGTAAGCACGAGAGTGCTAGTGCCAATGGTAGTGGTAGTGGTAGTGGTAGTGGCAGTGCCAATGACACTATTTGTGGTTCTCGTTTACCACGACATAGGTTATAAAAAATGGATGATGATGATATTTTGATGACGCATATGATGTTTGATCAATGATGGCTGATTGTTGACACTTGACATTATTATTTTTTAAGTTTAAAGTTTAATATATACCATGACATTTGAGTTTGACTAATATTTGAATATTAATATGGTGGTGTATTTTCCTATGTTATTTGACTATTAATATAATGGTGTATTTCTGATTTTTATATGTTTTTGTATGGGTGAATGTAACCCCCAAAATTTTTTTGACCGAACCCATGAACCGAACTATCGAACCCAAACCCAAACCAGTAACTTAGATAATTAACATAAATAACGTATAAATTTGTGTAACTTTCCTTGAGCTCGATTTAGGCAAATTCAATAAGATTCATATACACAAGCATAAATTAACCTAAATTAATAATTGACTGCTGGGACTGATAATATGAAAATTTGCAACAGTTACTTTTAGAAAGTAAAACACATTAAAATGTGGTACTTAGCATTTTGAACAAAGAGTGTTGAAGATTCTGATGTCAGAGAGGAATATGCTTGGGAAACGCAGCCTTTATATCAGATGAACACCTCAAATTCCATTCTGGCTCTGTGCTCTGTCAGAGGAGAAGTTCACTGGTTTGGGATGAGTTCACAGTCATGGACTTGTCCTCCGGTTTTTGATATCTGCGGGGATTGCAGCTTTGAGGAATATTTTGAAAGTGTTGCTGTTATATCACAAGGAGACAACTTCTCCTAGGTCAAGCCCTGGAAATGTGTAGAAAAAGTGAGAGAGAAAGCAAGCCTCCTAAGATATCCAAGTGTGTTGATTGATTGATTTTTTAATGCTCTAGAATGAGAGAGAATTTTATATGATGCTGGAATGATAAATGGGTGCCAAAAAATGCTTTCAAATACTAGCTTATAGATCGAATATCACAAAACATGTGTTTGGTAGGCTAAGTGCGGGAGAGCGAACACAGTCAGGTGAGCAAATCCAAGTGTGTCTCTATTAACATAAGTCTGCAACTATGGGGTCACCCTCACAAGAAGAGAAATGTCCAAGGGTGGGAAGTTAGATTCAGGTGTCTAATGGCTACATGAAGATAGGTGTATAGGTGAATGTGGTAAATGTGGCGTAATGTGAACTTATAAAATTATGTGCATAGAAGGATAAGGTAAGTGCAAAATGTGTGGGAATAAGTGTGTATAGAAGGATTAGCTAAGGCTAGGGGAATGAGCCCAACTGAACACACGATTGCTTCATCTGTCAAAAAGTAAATGTATTGAGACATTTTCTTAGAATATCACAAAACATGTGTTTGGTAGGCTAAGTGCGGGAGAGCGAACAGGGTCAGGTGAGCAAATCCAAGTGTGTCACTATTAACATAAGTCTGCAACTGTGGGGTCACCCTCACAAGAAGAGAAATGTCCAAGGGTGGGCAGTCAGATTCAGGTGGCTAATGGCTACATGAAGATAGGTGTATAGGCGAATGTGGTAAATGTGGCGTAAGGTGAACTTATAAAATTATGTGCATAGACGGATAAGGTAAGTGCTAAATGTGTGGGAATAAGTGTGTATAGAAGGATTAGCTAAGGCTAGGGGAATGAGCCCAACTGAACACACGATTGCTTCATCTGTCAATACGTAAATGTTTTGAGACATTTTCTTAGAATGGGCACAAAATTAAATGGGAAATGGTACCGGTATACAATTTGCACCATCACAATTTTATAGCAAACATATAATAATAACAACAAAATATTGAATGATAATAATAAAAGCAAAAATAATACTAAGTACAATAATAATAATAACAACAGAAAATAGGTGGCTTTTTGGTAGTATACTTCACCAATTATTTGCTGAATGTACATAAGAGGGAGCAGCAGGGTAAAAGTGATGAATTCTATGAAAAGATGAGAGAAATAGAAATTGTTTTGTTGTATTACAGGAATTGTTTCAAAAGCTTAAACTCTGTGAACAGTCAAATTCTCCTTCCATGTATGCTTTTATAATTTTTTTTTACAAATACTTCTAATTTTTTAATTTAGTTCTTTTAATTTTAAAAATAAGCTCATCCGTCCCTTTTTTGGCTTCCATATAAGTTTTCAGACAACTAATTGAGTTCAATAATAACTCTATATATATTTACAAAGAGGGGTAAACACTTTGACCCGGAGCTATGAACCGGTGAGGCCGCAAATGGGGGACCTCATCTCCAATGAGATTTGAGCCTTGAAGGAAAGAACAACAACACAACAACTTAACCATCACAACATGCTGCTATTGGCAATAACTCTTTATATTGCATACTTATTTGTTGGACCTTTTGTTAGGCCTTCTAGGATGCATAGACTATATTTATATATTATATCATCTTTTGGGAATCAGCTGTTTGTTAAACCAAGTCAATCTCTATAATCTATTTTTCAAGAGTAGTGTTTCACAAGAACCCATCTCTCGTGAGCTTGAATGGTCCACTTGGTAATCATTGCATCAAGTGGATGCTGACATGGGTTAAGCACAGTAACTTCATAGGATGTTACCTCTCCTATTACTGTTCCAGCTCAAGTGTTCTTAACCATGGGGATTTTATTCCACAATAGGCTCTGCTTAGCTTGCTACCCCATTTGCAAAGTATTCAACAGGTATTGTGCCTTGTGAGAAACATTCATGGTGGAGCTTCCTAGCTCTCTCAGTTTTACAAATATTTACATTATACACAATAAACAATAAATCCAGGATCCACCAAGTTAAATAATGTGAAAATTTCTCTTTTCCTCTTTTCACGTTTATGCTTGACAATATTTTCTGCCCTTCCCCCCATTCCAAAGTTTTATGGCGATAATTTTGGTCAAGCTTATAATTTTTTGATCTCTTATTAACTTCATTTTTATTATGCTGAGCTGTGTAACCTACAACTACAGTTGGGGGTGGGGGATGACCGTGAGTGATTCACAGATAATTGCCAATCTTAACTAAATTACTAAATAGTTCAACTTCAAACTATAAAAATGTTTTATTGAAAAATCCACATAACAATAACATGTCATGTATAGAATACATTTTTATTTTAAAAAGACAATCAAATTACTTTTTCTTTTGTTACAGCAAGTAGCATTGGTAGCTCCATCTCTTTTCTGCCCCTACCTCCTCGCCCCCCCTCTCATTCCAAAGTTTTTTTGGTGATCATTTTGATCAAGCTTATAATTTTTATATCTGTTATTAACTTCACCTTTATTATGCTGAGGTGTGTAACCTACAAGTACAGCTGGGGGTGGGGGATGCCCATTAGCGATTCACAAATAATTGCCAACATTAAAGTAAATTACTAAATAGTTCAAACAATTAAAATGTTTTATTGAAAAATCCACATAACAATAACATGCCATGTATAGAATGATTTCTTATTTTAAAAAGACAAAATCATATTATTGTTATTTATTGTTACAGCAAGTAGCATTGGTGGAAAATGGGTTAGTATTTATAACTTTGTTCAAGTTAAAGTGTTCAAATCTTTATTTGGTAAGGAACCTGAAAAGAAACTGTTGATCTTGCGCAGCTAGTCATTATTGCTGTTTGAAGAGCTTGGTGATAGCAGAATATCCTTAAAAATTGACTAATGATATTCTTATGGAGGATACGAAACTATCAGTGAAAGAAGACAGAAAATTAAGGGAAACTGTATAAATTGGATAGCAGTCATATGCTTTTAATAAGGATGAAGGTCGAGAGTTATCATCCATAACCTTAGGGAGATTATTGCACCATATTGTGGAAATGTATAATGCATACATTTTTGTTATAGCATAAAATTAAAATAGTTTTGCATAATGAGATAGCCCCCTTGTACCATTTATTGTAATTATTTAATTGGAAGTGCTCTCTACCTCTTGGTGTATAACACAGTTATCTACGTTAGGGGTTCCAATCTATAATCCTAATATTTATCCTGATGATGGCCAAAATGTGGCTAAAAGTTATGTTTAGAAAATCTCTTATTAGAATTTGTCTTTGAAATTCTCCTCTTAATTATTATGTATTGTGGATTCTGGAAACTCTCAAGTATTGTTAGTGGATTCTGGAAATCTCTAAGTATTGTCATATGGAAAAGAATGTTCATTTCTCTCATGTCTTTTATTTATATGACATCTGCCATTAAAATGACCACATATAACTATTCATATGCGTAAAACATGGTAGAACTCTTTTGCAGTGTCATATTTCTTATGGTATACAGTTCTTTATCTGTTGAATTCTCATCTATTTCATTGGTACTCCCCAAGGTTACATTCTGGAGATTTCTGCCATTAAGAAGACAGATATGTATCTCCCTTCTGGAAGATAGAAAATATTTCTTCAATCAGCTTTATGTAGGCAGTCATATCCCATAAATAATCATATAAAACATTTGTAAGCCATTTTAAATAACCTTAATGAAAAATTCTTCTTTGGTGTGAAAAGGTTAGGCTGAAGAAAAAATGGTGAGATCTCATGATGCTGTTAGACATGTGGATTGTTGTCCGCATGGCCATTGACGATATTGGAGAATATTGCAGAGGGCAATATAAATATGACGCAAACTAACTCTTCTATCTAATCTAAAATGACATGTATTCACAGTATTTACATGCCTGCATTTATTGAACCTGTTGATAGAGATGGTTTTGTTGTAAATATATCCATAAAACCAAATGCTTGGGACATATATCTGGAAATGTGTTTTCTCAGAACCCATTAAAATTGTTGAAAAATAGACTATATTAACGTTGGTAATTACAGTTTTAGGGTCAGGAAAATCATGCTTGAGATCAATACCTCATTAGACGATGGGGGTTATAATCTAAGTTGCTGAATCGTGGGACTTTTCAGGCGATTCCAGGTACGAAATGTACCGGAATCGGACTCTGAAACGAATCTCTTGTGCGTACACATCTGGGATTTGTGTTTTTAAATGCCGAAATGTTTAGTGATTCTAGTTTGATCTTTTAGATATTTTTAAGACCTGCACTGCTGATTAGTGAACTCTGAACTTATCTATCTTGAGATTCTAGCTTGATCTTTTTGATACTGAAACATGAAATTAAATTAGAATGATATGTTTCAAAATTTGAAATTTGTAATGGTTTTATTTAGCATATGTATTGGTACATGACATTCTAAACTTAATTCTATTTTTCAGCTGCATATATATATGTATGTGTGTGTCTATATATATATATATAGATATATATTTGTATGAATGTACCGAAAATGTACCCAACCCCCCAAAAAAATTCTTCCGTACCGGCATTTTGTACCCACATACCTGTACCCATTCCCATTCCCGATTCGACAACTTAGGTTATAATAGATAACCAGATTTTTCATGGGCATATTTAGAATAGTGCCCCTACATTTTACTTTTACAGTTTACTTGTTGCACTTGCAGCCATAAGGAACATGTGCTTGCATTTGGGCGTTGAGTTTCAAAGTGAGATTTTTATAAGTCTTACTGGACAAACTTATGGTATACATGTTCATTGACATCCTGGACAAATTTATCATATAATGTTTTGTTCTTCCTGCAACATTCAATATTAAATTTCTTTGGAATTCTAAATCATCTACTTGACTGGCAGGTGGTTCTCCATTAGCTATCAGTATGCTGTGTGTATTGCAAATGACTTAGGCATCGACCAGTTAGTGACTTGTAGACCATAGGTGGTTTTCCTGAAGTGACCTTTTCATGAATGCAATATAGAGGAGGTTGCATTTCCATCCATCTCTTTTCTGCTCTGTCAACCTGATGCTTTCCATATCTTCCGCAACCTACAGTTCTAATAGAACTGAACTGTTTATTTGATTCATCATTTTGATTAATATTAATATCTAAGATACTGGATCCTTCATATA
Source organism: Thuja plicata (assembly GCA_018584345.1). NCBI lineage: Eukaryota > Viridiplantae > Streptophyta > Pinopsida > Cupressales > Cupressaceae > Thuja > Thuja plicata. Next base: position 42,729 of record MU217410.1, on the reverse strand, counting down.
TGCCTCGGATCCTGATTCCCGTGCGATTTGGATCCGGATTCCTTTCCGGTCCCTCCCCCACCGGGAATCTGGATTGCAGTCCGGAATTTTGTAACCTTAATCAAATTTGAACTTCTTAAACTTTAAAATGAAATCTGCAAGTAATTGACTACTGAAACCATACTGAAACCAAGAGAGATGCAACCACACAAGAAACAATGGACAAGATTTTATGTGGAAACCTAGGATGGGAAAACCATGGCGAGAAATGCTGCTATGATCTACTGTCCTAGGCCAGCCTCATGGTTGAAGAATTTACAAGATTTTAGGGCACCAACCCAAGGAATCACCAAATCCCTTAATATGAACACCAACTCACCGATGATCTGAGCACCGACTCAGAATTTTCAAAGCACCAACTCTAAGATAGTTACAAGAATTACAACTGATTATAGTTCTGTGATTTCCTTCTTACAATTTGTATGGACATACATTTATACTCTGTATATCAAAACAAGTTCAACTTCTCTTCTGCAATCTGAAAACAATCTGAAATAACAAGTATGCAAATATAACTGCCCTCTATTATCTAAAACAAAATTTATCTAGATATTTGATAGAATGATAATCAGACTTTATTGTAATTACAGTTTTGAAAACAATTCTATAGCAGAGCATTATTTAGTCAGATGTAAGAAAATCACTGTCATGATATACCTGATATCTTTTTAAAATCAGTTACCTTCCTTGAAAAACAACCTCAGACCAGCAGCAAGTTATCTTCAGAATTCAATCACCAATATCAATTCACACAAAAATATTTATAGTCATTCAACACTCTTAAGTCTTCAATAATCTAAATTTGCTTTAATACAACTTTGATTGTTTCTCAAAGTGTATACATTAGACTTCACACAATAAAGATCTTCTTTTTAAGCGCTTCTTCACCTTTGTTTTGGCACTTATATCCACAACACACACCCTCCATCATTTGAATGAAAGAGAGTATATATAGAAATGCTCTAAAAGAATCAACTAACTCCATATGGTTAGGGAGTTGCATATTGTTGCAACCAATCACCTAACTCCTGCCAACTGTCAAACTTCTTAACTTCTGCCAACTGTCCAACTGCTTTCTCATTGTGTCTTTTCATTACGACTTCTTTTATAAATGCTCATATCTATGGAAGACAAGGCTAAAAAAAAAACTATCGAATGCAGTATATAATGCAATAATCAATGATAATAAAAAGAAGTCAATCAAAGCACATCAGTCGCTGCTGTACGTGGCCATCTGTTGTACATGGTAAACAATAATTTTTTAATTCTTATAAGTGCTTCATCTTCCTTTCAATACTAACATAATAGTTATCTTTTCTATACTTGTATTTAAAGAATCAATATGTACAGTTCATGAAGAGGACGATTATCTGTAACTTATTCCTACATTCCCATCTGTTATGTTCAAGCAAGAAACAATGCAAATGATGCCATCATTTGATATTATTTCCGTCTGATATTTTCAAGCAACTGCCATGTATTACTTCAACAGTATCACTCACTATCTCTTCTTTCTTTAGAAATACAGAGTATTATAGTTTATACATCCATGCTACTGATAGATTGAAAAGATTGTATTATAATTTTATTGAAAACAGTGTTATAATTTCTTCTGTCTTTGAATTGAGAACCATCATTCAGATTTGTATAAATATAAATTCATCTTGACATCAATGACAAATACGCTAAAACATTCTAACACTGAAAACTGTATAAACCAAGGTGAAATAAACAGGAGATAAGGATGCATGTTATAATTTGCAAATACAATAAAATATAACCTGGATACGGACCTGTTCTATTTTATCATTGATTAAAATTCAAATAAGTACTGCTAAGATGGCTGACCTTGAATGGAACAAAGACCAAAGTCACATGGAAAGAGCTGACCTTGACCCAATAAAGAACAGTGCCAGAATTTAGTCTGAGCAGCTTTTGTTACCATGATGGAATGGCTTCAAATGACCTGGAAAAGTGGTTTATTGTCTGTTACAAGTAATGGGAAGGACAATATTTCTAATTGGTATTCTGTCAAAACCATCAGAAATATATGTTTATATTTAGTATATACAATGTTATATATAGTATTTTGGTTTATTTATTTTATTGCTTTTCTTTATTATCTATTATCTTTTTCCATTTTTATCCTTTCTTTTAATACTTGTTTCTGACTCCTTTTTCCTTAGATTTTTCTTATCAAGTTTTTGAGTTTTCTTTTTATCTCTTTTCAACTCTTCTATTTTTGGTCTCTTTATTTTGTCATAATTATTGGCTTCTCTAGTTCTCCTCGCTTCGCGTGCCCCCTCCTTTCCCCATCCCTTCATATACCTCTTGAGAGTGGCCTTGTCTGCATCTTGTTATTTTACATCGCCTGTACTCTCTCACATCTTGATGATGGATCACGGAGTTGTTAATATTTTTCAGATTTAGGGCAAGGAATATACAAACTATAGAGATCTTTCAATTAAACTAAGCACAGGAAATAAAATAAGCACAGAAGAAAATAAGATAATACCCGGAAATAATTTCTGATCTGCAACTTGAGGTACTCGAAGATAGCCCCTTCAATTAGCCGCCTAATACATTCTTCTCAAATATGCAATTGGATCTGATTGCTCCAAGTGAGTGAATTATATGCACTTCACACTTATAGATTTGAATCATATGAGTAAGTACGATTTGCTGATCAAACCCTTGATATCATTGAACAAATATCATAGCCCTTGAGATCATTAATGTTGGTCCAAAGTCGCACTTTAAAGTCAGATGTATATCTGCACTTTATATATATATCCGCAACCCTCAAGGTTTGCCCTTCACAATTGAATATCTCCCAACGCATGATTATATGTCTGATATATTCGCAGACCATACACAGTAATATTTGCTCTATTATGGCTGATTAAGTTCGCTCATACAAAAGGCCAGACTTCGCTCCAGCTTAGAGGATGAATACGATCCTAAGATACTTGATAGATATCACTCTTGGATGCTCCAAAACGCTGATCCGATCACACTTTAATGACAGCCTTAAATGTATATTTCGAACTTCTAGAATGAAGAAGAAAATTGCAGACTTGAGATCCTTGAGGGAGAATCACATGTTATGTTTTTGATGCCTTTCTCCTCAAGGATCGAATCATTATATATATGAGATTTTGGAGATAAACTCCACCACCTCAAGGTGGCCGACTTGGACCCTCCCAAGTACAAATTAAATATAAACTTATTTATGCAAATTGATCAAACAATAAATAATAAATATTAGTTATATTTATTACTATTATTTATATCGTTTTACAATAATAAATATATATCCTATATATATTTATTATTATTATTATTGCCTTTAATTAGTTCAAGATGGTTGATCTATTGCCGTAAAGGCCATAGTATCAACACTCCCTCTTGGACTTGAGGCAAAGATGAACTCATAGATCTTTCATCACAAAACATAACCAAAATGGATTCCTTATCCAATGACGCCATAGATCTCACATCTCTGAAGGTAGGTCTCTATATACCAGATATGATGAGAACACATATGTTCATCATTCCCCAACCATTCCTCTCATATCCATATGAGAATCATCTTTCCATGGTAACATCAAGTCATATGATACTTACCAACCGGATGTGGATTTCCTTGATCCACGAGTCTCCACGACTCAAGAGATAGAATATCAAGTCCATGATATTCAAAGTAACATTAGGTCCATGATGTTTACCAACCACAAGTCAACTTAAGTGTCCAAAATAACATCAAGTCCATGATGTTTAGAGCATTGGTCTAACGAATATTAAGTCCATGATATTCACCAAGTGCTCGGAGTAATGGTCTATCGACATCAAGTCCCATGATGTCCACCAACTACTCAGATGTGGATCCCTGATCCACGAGATATCAAGTCCATGATACCGTGAGCATTGGTGTAACGAATATCAAGTCCATGATATTCACCAAATGCTCAGAGCAATGGTCTCCAGACATCAAGTCCATGATGTCCACCAAATGCTCAACAATGGATCCCTGATCCATGGGAAGAATATCAAATCCATGATATT